>JABSTQ010001105.1:0-63993 GCA_013358835.2 Ixodes persulcatus | reverse complement strand
GAACAGTAGAGTTGGGGCTCCGGTACGAGCAAGTGAGACCGAGTCGTATCAAATGAAGAAGCTCATGCAGCCGTTTAAAGTAGGGGAAGACATGGGCCTGTTCTTAGTGAACTTTGAGAGGACATGTGAGAAGTTGAGCTTCGCCCCAGAAACGTGGCCGCAACGGCTTTTGAATTTGTTGCCCTGTGAGGCTGCAGAGGTTGTCGCGCGCCTTAGTGCTGGAGACGCGGACGACTACGACAAGGTGAAGTCCAGCCTTTTGAAGCGGTATCGCCTTTCTGCCGAGGCGTTCCGTCAAAGGTTTAGAAACGCATCCAAAAAGAGCAGCGAGGGCTACTCAGAATTCGCGTACGGGCTTAAAACCAACTTGATAGAATGGTTGAAGAGCGAGGAAGTGTACGAAAGCCGAGACAAGGTAGTCGAGTATGTGTGCCTCGAACAGTTCTTTCGTAGCATTCCGCAGTCAGTCAAGCTCTGGATGCAGGATAGGGTGGGAGTCGACTCTGTCGAAAGGGCCGCTGAGCTAGCCGAAGAGTACGCAACGCGTAGAAAGCTGAGCGGAGAGGAAAGCGAACCCGGCCGGAGCGATCAGTGCAAGACCTTCCGACAGGGAAACGGGTCGCGAGAAAACGGGCCCGAGAAGCCCGAAGCAGGACAAAAGGTCCCAGAAAAGAGCGCAGAACACTGGAACGGAGACGAGGCGCGGAAAAGCCAAACAGGGCAGTTCGAGGCAAGGAAGCCGTTCCTGTGCTACAACTGTCAGGAGCCAGGACACACAGCGGCCAGATGTAAGAAACCGCGGGTTGTGTTCTCGTACGTGAACGGTAGTGACGGGGACCTGAAGCTTCTTCGTCCCTATCTTCACGAGCTCCATGTAAACGGAAAGCCGTGCAGGGTGCTTCGGGACAGTGCAGCGACGATGGACGTTGTTCATCCGTCGTATGTAACGCCATCCGAGTTTACTGGAAAGGTAGTTTGGATCAAGCAGCTGCTCGAAAAGCACAGTGTCTGTCTGCCTATGGCGACAGTAAGGATAACTGGCCCGTTCGGAGAGCTAGTGACAGAGGCGGCTGTCTCGCAAACAGTCCCGTTGGAGTATCCTTATTTGTTTTCTAACCGGTCAGATTTCCTGCTGCGCGAAAGGGGTCAACAACTGGGAGAAGGGCTAGTTCAGTCATGTACGAGGTCCAAATCGCGTAAGGTCGCCCCTTTGTTGACGAGTGATCCAGAGCCAGAGGCAGCTGACGGGGAGCAAGCACTCCCAGAGTTGGAGGCAGAAAACCGGGATGAGAGGGACCAGGTTGTAGAACAGCCTGGTCTCTCTCATCCTACATCCTGGTCCCTCTCATCCTACATCCTGCCAACACCCATAAAACAGCAGCCACGCCGGTCGAAGCTTCACTTCTAGAGCGATCCAGGCAACCACCGTCACATCGCACATCTACAAAATCCATTCTGTCATTACAGACGTACCGGTGTATCAGCAGCATTGGCGACGGATCGCCCCAGCCTTCTCCCAGCGATTACAACTCGGCAAGTTAACAGCTGACTGCCCGATTGGTGCCGCATCATCGCTCACCGGAAACCCGGACATCAAGTCCACCCCTGGAACCAACTTGGACGCATCCTACATCCTGCCAACATCCATAAAACAGCAGCCACGCCGGTCGAAGCTTCACTTCTAGAGCGATCCAGGCAACCACCGTCACATCGCACATCTACAAAATCCATTCTGTCATTACAGACGTACCGGTGTATCAGCAGCATTGGCGACGGATCGCCCCAGCCTTCTCCCAGCGATTACAACTCGGCAAGTTAACAGCTGACTGCCCGATTGGTGCCGCATCATCGCTCACCGGAAACCCGGACATCAAGTCCACCCCTGGAACCAACTTGGACGCATCCTACATCCTGCCAACATCCATAAAACAGCAGCCACGCCGGTCGAAGCTTCACTTCTAGAGCGATCCAGGCAACCACCGTCACATCGCACATCTACAAAATCCATTCTGTCATTACAGGTATGTCGCAGTCGCATACCATAATATAGTATTTTCGTGGTACCTGGGTCGCTCTAGCACTGTTTTTGGATCTTTTCTGAACTTTGCTTCAATGGGTGACAAACAGCCAACAACGATAAAAGAGCTGGCTAAACTTTTTTCCGACCTATGCATTCGGATTGAAACGAACACTTCAGAAATCAAAATTGAACTTAACAGTGTGAAAGTTTCAAATGAAGCAATGCAAGGACAACTTGCTGGCATGAAAGTATCCAATGAAGCAATGAAAGCGGAATTTGCAGGTGTGAAAAAATCGATGTCATTCATAAACGATAACTTTGAAAAATTGCGAGAAGCGATCACCGAACTGAGGAAGGAAGTTAACTCGGTGAAAAGTGAGCAACAGGAAATTCGAAAAGTATGTGATAACCTGGCAGGTCAACTTCACGAAACCAGGAAGGAACTGACAGAACTCAAGCAGTACGGCAGGCGTAACAACCTGGAAATCAAAGGTGTGCCTCAGTTGCCAGATGAATCGCTTGAGGCCCTTGTTACACGAATCGGCGAGGTCCTACAGATGGAAATTAGAGCAAAAGATCTCGACGCCATACATCGTGTACCGACCAAAGATAAAACGAAACCAAATATTGTCATCAAGTTTTTTGCGAGGTCGCTTCGTGACAAGGTGCTTCAGGCGGCAAGGAAACGGAGGCTAAGCACAACTGACATCGGTCTTACGACAAATGACCCAGTGTTCATTAACGAGCACCTTTGCGCCGAAAACAAAATCCTGCTTGGAAAGGCAATTCAGCTTAAGCGAGAGAAAAAATGGAAATTTGCGTGGGTGTCTCAGGGAAAAATTTTGATGCGAAGAAGCGAATCCACGAAAGTGGTACAGATAACCGGGGAGGAAGACTTTGCTAAGATTGTGTAGTTCTTCTACAAACTCTCGCTTGTTGCTTTGTTTGTTTGTTTTCGTTGTATTAAATTAACATGTTCTCTATAGCATCTGTAAACAAATTGTACTCCAGCAAAAAAGTGCTTTCAGTGCTACACTGTAATATAAGAAGTATTCATAAAAATTTAGATATCCTTATTGCCTTCTTGTCGCTTCACTCGTTTACGTTTGATATTATAGCAATAACTGAAACTTGGCTAAAAGAGAACGAGCACGTTAATGTTCCCGGTTACGTAACGGTGTCTCTATCTAGGACTGCTAAAAATAGAGGTGGCGGCGTAGCACTGTTTATAAAAAACGCCTTGTCATTCAGTGAACTGCCTTTGATTTCATGTTCTTGTAGCTACATCGAGGCGTTATTTGTGGAATTGAAGTGTGGCGTTGTAATCGGCGTGGTGTATAGGCCACCGGATTCGTGCTTATCATCTTTTTATAACCAAATGGATGATATATTCACAACACTGACGGTTAACAAAAAAAAGTCTGTTGTATGCGGGGATTTCAATATAGATACTCTCAGAAACGTGCACTTAGACTATACTTACCTTGTTCAGTCGTTCAATTTTAGGAACGTTATAGATGAGCCAACTCGAGTGACCCCTATTTCATCAACTCTCATTGATCATATTCTTACAAATATAGATGCCGAAGCTGCTGGTGTTTACGAATATGACATCGCTGATCATTACCCCATATTCGTACTTGTTCCAACGATCAATAACGCTTCTGATGAACAACACCGTCAGCCAGCACGGAAAATAAATTACGAACGCTTGCGCCATACGTTAATGGGATTTGATTTTACTGCATTATTTAATTCAGATGTAAACGTTGAATTTGGTAACTTTGCAGATGTGATTAGGGATGCGATTAAAGATTCCTCAGACGAGTTCAAACAGCGCCGTTACCTAGATCCGATCTGCCCATGGATGACTCAGTGCATTCTTAGTGCACTGAAAGAAAAAAAACACTTGGCAGCAGAAGCTGAAACAGCACAAACACAGCACCTTTTATCTCGGACAATATAGACATTATCGTAACTTGTCTGTGTCACTGATAAGAAAACGTAAAAAGGAATACTACAGTAACCTTATCGCTAGTAACTGCCACGACTCGAAGAAAATGTGGAAAGTCATCAACAGCGTCATAAAACCGGGGTCAAAGATACAAACCACCCCAGACAAGGTTGATAACAGCACTGTGGAAGATTTTAATCGTTTCTTTACCAACATTGGACCGCAGCTTGCGAATGGCATCATTTCCAACACCACACCAACGTTTCTACAGCCCGCCTTTATCTCGAATACCTGTGTATTCGAGGAAATAACACTTACAGAAATCGCGTCCATCGTTATGAATATGTCAATAAATAAATCGCCTGGATGTGATGGAATTCCAATTAAAGTGCTAAAATTTAATATTGATATACTAGGTATTCCACTACAATATATGTTTAACCATTCTTTGCTAACCGGAATATATCCGGACTCGTTGAAAATAGCTAAAGTGTGCCCAATATTTAAGGGTGGGAATGATGATGCTAACGAGCCTGAAAATTACAGGCCAATATCAGTTCTTAATGGTATAAACACACTCTTTGAAAAACTTGTAGTAAAACGTATAAATGCTTTCATTGATAAATTTCAAATTATAACCCCGCTCCAACACGGCTTCCGACCTAACAAATCTACGTCAAGTGCTGTTCTATCACTTAGTCAAGCAATAAACGACTCACTTAACGACAACAAAATTACGCTCTGTGTTTTCCTCGATATTAAAAAAGCTTTTGACACGGTCGATCATTCCATTCTACTTAACAAATTGGAGAGATACGGGTTTAGGGGTTTATCATTAAGCTTTTTAAAGAGCTATTTAACTTCTCGCTTTCAATATGTCTCCATGTCAAATTGTCAATCCAATATTAGGCCAATCACAACAGGGATTCCGCAGGGATCAGTTCTGGGTCCTGTCCTATTTTCATTATATGTCAATGATCTCTCACATTTACTTATTAATTCCCAAATGATAATGTACGCAGATGATACAGCAATTCACTACACAAATAGTTCTTTAGATAACATTAATAGTGTGATCAATGAAGAACTGATTATTGTCCAGGATTGGTGTAACTATAACAAGTTGACGTTGAATATAAAAAAAACTAAGTATGTTATATTCCACTCAAACAAAAAACAAATCAACTATGCTAACTGCAAAATTTATATTGCCAACTCTTTTTTAGAACAAGTACATACATTCAAATATCTGGGAGTAATATTCGACTCACACTTACATTGGGAACATCACATTGCCTATATTTGTCAAAAAATGTCATATGCTTGCTACATTCTGCTGAAGGCTCGACAGTGCTTCGACTCTTCATCCTTAAAAATTATTTACTTCTCGATATTCCACTGCCATTTAACATACTGTACAGAAACATGGGGTACAACCTATGACACGTATCTTACGCCCATTATGGGTTTACAAAAAAGGGCAATTCGAATTATAACCAACTCACACTATACACAGGCATCGAGCATTTTATTTCATCACCTCAGCATTCTTCCACTTCATAAACTAGTAAAGTATAAAATTGCCACGCTGTTTCACGAAATAGTTACCTCTAACAACCCATTTCCTATAACTATACTTCTTAAAGGTTTCCGTCAAACTAGGGCAAATTTGTCGGGGCACTTTAACCTTCCACAATGCCACAACGTTTACGGGGAAAGGCTAATTCAATTCTGTGGGACAAAAATCTGGAACGCCCTTTCGAACGACCTTCGAAATTCGCATACTTTTAGCAAATCACTGAAGCATTATCTCCTCTTATCTACTTAGATCATCGTTCATCCTCATCATCGTTTCTTTGGTATTTGTAACCGAGTTTAGCATCTAATATTGTAGCAACATGATTAGGAGTACTTTTGTTTCTTTCTATTGACATATGCCTGTCGCTCTGTGTTCTTGCGATATTTTGTTGATGAGCCCGAACTAGCCTAGCGGCTATGGGCTCATATGCTTTTTTCAATATTTTGTATACTTTTTTCGGTCAATAAAAGATTGATTGATTGATTGATTGATTGACCTCGTAGCACTAGGAAGCGTACGCCGTCCAAACGCGCAGGCGAAAAAGGCGGAGGAAGACGGGATCAGTGAAAGATCTCTCGTAGCTCCGGCGTCACGTAACTTTGGTCCTCTGCTACGAGTAGACAGAGTGTCTTTGACAGTGGAGCAGAAGAACGACCCTAGTGTGTCAGGGTTTCGCGGTACAGCTCCGGAGATTGCTAGGACCAATGTGACGGGGCATGAAAAAGGCGGATTGTTTTATCGGCGCTATAAGGACCGAATTTTTACGTCTAGAAATCACGTGAAAATCGATCACTATGACTTCAGCGTAAGAAAAAGGAAAGGCAAAATTAACGGCAATGCCGATGGGTTGAGCAGATTTTCTGACATCACGAAAAACAGTAGGGATGATCTCAGAGGTTTTCGTCATCCACGGGAATGAGGATCAAAGTGGGGGCACTTTGCCCAAAATGACCTCACAAATTGCGAAGGGTTTTATCTTTTGTATTTTGTTCATAGTGACCTCGTTGGAAAAATGGGTTTTTTTGGCGACAGGGGGTCTCGATACCCGGAATTGTACCAAATTTTGCTAATCCGTAATCCAGTCTGGCGGGTCTCTGGCGGATTCCGAGCATTTGACTGTGGTGTGGCGTGGTGTTGTGGGGGACGTTTCCGCTGATGCCTCCGTTGTAAGAGGTTTGGGAGTTTGTTTGGTGCTTGCAACGTCTTCTCAAGGCCTACTCCAAGCCCACCTCTTCAGGCCAGCGATTGTATCACCGGCCATTCGAGGTTTCCCTGGCCCCTTAGGGGCTGTTAAGAATGGAACATTCGGCGACCTTCTTCCGAGTTTCAACGCTGCGCAAACGAGTCACGATCTGTTCAGGACTGTCGCCCACCTGTCGGAGCCTGCCCAAAACGAGTCTCAACGCGTCCTTGACGTCATCGAGACGTGTGTGTGTGTGCGTGTGGGTTCGTGCGCTCCGGAAGGGGAGAGAGGCATGGCCTAACTGCGGAGAACCATGGCTACGACGCACTTCTGGCTACGACGCGGCGGTCTTTGCTGCAACGCACTTGGCGGCGGTTCGCTACTCGCACCTGCTGCCCTGGCGGAGAGTGAGGGAGAAAACGGACCCTATATAAGGCGGAGCGTGAGGCTGCTCCGTTGTTCTTTCGGATTTGACGACTGTATTGCAACCATGTAATTAAACCGTTCGTTACGTTACCAATTCTCCCACCTCCTTTGGACCCCTGGGTTCTTCACTTCGGGGAATGGACGTTGTCACGAGCCAGAAAGCCTCTGGACGTGCGGATTAAACCCCGCATCTAACACTACGTAGCCAGCCTCTAGTGCGGTGTCTCCTTGCAAGCATTCACAGACTTGGCTCTCTTGGCGTCTGGAGCTTTTAGCTTCCTCGTGTACCTTCCACATCTCGAGCATGCGGTTCGTGATTATTACGTCTATGGCATCGCTTGCCTTGTTAAATTGTTCGACATTTATCGTAGCAGCGAGGAAAGTGATTGCTATCAAGTTATGTTGGAAGCTGGTCATTTTGACTGTGACTCACTGGCGACCATCTCCAGCGACGACGAGTTATGGACGAACTCGCCGTGGTTACTGTTGTCCGGGAATGTCTCGCAGGCGCATGGGGGGTGGAAGGTCAAAGGGCCGGGGGCGAAAGTGAGGATAGCTTTCAGGTTACCGAATTGCGTGAGCGGATTTGAACGTACCACGGCGAGGAGAGCTTGTTTGATTGTACTACGGAGGGCGCCTAGAATGAGAGAGCATTCATGGTCCCATTGTTTATGGACACCATGGTGTGACTAACTTGGACAGTGTTGCCTGGTCGCCAAATGAAAAAAAAACATTGTAATTACCACAGCTCTAAAAATCCTGGAATTTTTTTATATGCTAAGTAGCCTACCACCTTTCCATTTCAAGAACAATCTATCTGTTTAATTTTCGTGTCATAGCCACTTTAAGGGCAACTATGCCATAGGAAAGAAGGCCATTTAAGGGATGGATAGATGAATGCAAACGGCTGTACTTTTTGTAGAGTAGTGCCAGTGTATGTAGAAGGAACTATTGTGATGGTGGTGCCACCGTCGAAAGAGAAAGTCAATGACTCAACGATCAATATTCTGGTGGCGGTGCCAGCGTCGAAAGAGAAAGTCAACGGCTCAACGATTACGTTAAGCCAAGTATGAAGCCAGACATAGTTTAAACGCCTAGGAAATGTGCCTCCAATGACAAAACCATCCCTGGAAAGCGATTCACACTAGCGGGACAACTCTCATGGCAGCTAACATAGCAAGGCCCAGGTCACGGTACTTTTGAAAACTAACACGGATGGGAGCACAAAAATGTATCCTTAGTGATGGGAAAGTTTAGAATTCCAAATCACACGAACTACCACAATATTACCATCATATACGTATAAACATGAAATCATGGCTGACTCTGGATCTCTTTGGCTAAATCTTTAGTGGCTCATGGACTGGGAAGCGAAGTTTGCAAATAAGCATCCCACCGTGCGCCTAATGGCTGACAAGTGCCGCTTAGCATACATATCCAGTTAATTCTAGCAGCCAAACATGGCATTTAAGCTACAGCCGCTAGACCAAGGCTTAATTCAAAAGCAATCTAGATTGTGTTTACCCTTTATAAATGTTTAGGCACGTCTCTCAATTAGCCCATCCACAGGATTTCGGGGGTGGTCACAAACGTCAGCAGCTTGTCTTGGGCATCTCACTGTCAGCTACTCTGTCTCTCCATGCACAGTTCCACCTTCATGAGCTCCCACCGAAAAAACAAAAGAAACAGAATCCAGAAGTTGTTATGACTGCAATGGGAACATCTCAGCAGCAGATGCTACAGTATGGTGCTGGGAATGTGCCTCCGACTGGTGTGTTTAGCGTTCTTGACCACCCATGCATTAACCCCTTAAGTTCCACTTTTTTTAAGCAACCTAAAAATTCGATATATTTTTATTAAGGAGTATTAGTCCTCCAGTATAAAAGATAGTATTTCAAAAGTTTATTACGCAAAAATCAGCGGTTGCCAAGAAAAGAAGGCGCCAACTAAAACGAGTGCTGCAATCTATGATCAGCGCCGCAAACTACTCAGACGAGCCTGGCCCGTCCATGGTATTGAAAGCTACTAGAAAACCACTGGAAGAGCTGAGCTCATCCATGGCATTTTTACTCAGAAAGCGGCCGACGAGCTCACCTCGTCCAAGGCACTTAAATGGTTAAAAGTGGTCTGTAAGCGACAACATTAAATGACGCTACAGTAACCGACGTGTCCTGCTGTCGGATGAGACAGTCCTGGCGGTTGGTCATACAACTTATGGCAAAAAATATATGAGCTAAAGACAAGCGTCATTGTGCTCACAACATCCAAAATCCTGGATGATAAAGCTTCCGTGGACTGCCAAGCTGAGGGATATCCCCCCCAAGGCAGAAACTACCTCAACAGCCATGATGTTCACAGCCCGTAAACGAAATTCCATAGAAAGTTCATTTAGAAGCAACTGGGGTAGCTATAGAGACAAGCTCGCGCACTATGACGCCATTCCACAAATTTTCCATCAGCAGCAGCAGTTAATTTACAGTATACAAGACTGTCTTGTTCATACATTTCGAGATGAATTTGTATCTCTGGATTCTCCAAAGACTAGTTTAGAAGCAGAGATTTACACTGGCAGGCTGGCTGAGTAGGAAGGACCCTGTGTCACACCGCACGAATCTTTTGCTGACATACAGAGAAAGGAAGGCTGAATTTCCCTGATCGATGCTGATTACGGTTGAAATCATAAGACTTTTACAATCGCCGAATTCCACAACATTACCGTTTTTCCAGTTCATAGACACCCAGGTTGAGTTGGGTACTAATGGTCACTAAAAATGGCATGAATCACCTGTACACATATGTGGTAACTAAACGAAAGCCCGATTCATTCTAGTAACACAATAGACCATAAAACTACCGTAAAACACTGAGCATGTAGACATGTCAGAGTAAGCAATCAACCCCTACATCTGAGACATTTCAACTCATCAAAGGACATACTAAATGCTTATTCCTTTATTTTAAGCAAGCTAAAAAACATATATGTAAGTGACACCATGCGCCCTGTCGCCATGGGTGGTTATCTCCACGACTGGCAGAGAGGATGGGGAAAGAACGGGTAGAGCGGCAAAGCAGGAGAGGAGGATGAGGGGTGAAGAGTCGAAACGAGCTAGATAGTGATACAATTGGGAAACACTTTCTGTGGCAATGAAGCAAAAGCTAGGGAGCCAGAGCACGACATTTCGCTGCACAGCTGAATATAGTTCAACCATAATAATTTGCTGGGTTAACTTAACCAAATAAAAAATATACAAAATTGTTTCGTTTAGCTTTGATTTAAAATGTTAACATAACATTAGCCAGGATGTGCCAAACTTGCCACATTCCCTTTTTAGCTCTTGTGTTTCCTTGGTTTAAGCTCAGCATAGGCTTTCTAGTTCCCCGCAAAACAAAGATGGTGTCTTTATCATATGTATATTCGGTGTTGTGTATCGCCAGCACACTGCGTGAGCTCTCCCCTTTGTCTTCCGTGTAGGATGTTTACAAAGTTTGCAACCAATAAACTTCAAAGCAAACCGACCATGTGGTGTGCAACATGTAAGACAAGTGGGACAGTGGGAAGCGGGATTCCCAGTTGTTTCCGTATACCGGTTGGTTAGCGAGCAGCGGTGGCCGCCACAGCCACTAGCTTTGCACTTGCAAAAGATTTATGCAAAACAAAACACCCCAAGAAATGCACAGAATGCATGACTGGAGTTGTGTACGAAATCGCAATGTCATATGGTTCTGATTACACTGGTAAAACATGCCGATGTTTTCACGATCGCGTATGCGAACTTGACGCGGCAACACGAGCAACCCCCATCAGGACATCTGGCCAGGCACTGCAGCCGTTGCCTTTGCTCCCAGTCATTTGACAACACCAAATTTTTGGCCAGATTCCCAGATAAAGTATCTAGAGAGCTATACGAGTTGCTAGAGATTAAAGCCAAAGGCACCAGGTGTACAAGTGACTCATCCATAACTTTACCGACAACATGATTTTAACTTCTTGATAGAGGGCTACACCGTTTGTAGTAATGACCGACGTTTTTCACGGCTTTATAGGAGATTGTCTTTCATTAAATGTTAGTTGCGAGTTCGCCGGTGTTTACGTCAACTACTTGCCCCTGTCTATTTTTTCGGCACTTGTATACGGTGAAATTTAACTTGCACCGTGAAGGCCGCGCATCAGCACAGTCCACATTAAGCGCCCATTCCCAAATTTGTAAGATCTGAGGAAATACGCGCAGTACATTTATATGTAAAATTGATGACCGGACAAGTGCCCACCCCCCTTCTCTCGCGATTATTTCAAAATTTTGAGTGGGCGCTTGCCCGGTATTTTACGGTAAGTCTGTCCGAGTGCTTCAGCCAAGGCGTTGGCTTACGTTTAAAAACATGCCATGTCATTGCCACAGAAAGCTGTGCCCAAGAAAATATGGGTTGCTTTTTTGTTCCCCCTCCCTAGCTTTCTTTTTTCTGCCACAGAATGTGGTGCCCAAGAAGAAATGAATTGCTCTTTTGTTCTAACTCAGAGAGTAAATTGAAGGTTTTAGTAACAAAAACGAGCGAATGCATAATCGAGCACTTATTAAAATGCTTCTTCGTAGAGAAAAAAGAACAAAAAATAACCAGAGGCTTTGTTTTTACGCGTTCGCACAATCAACTAGCCCTGCAAACCGCAGCTATTCGTAATTCCGTGGTCTGACCAAGCAAGGGAGCACCTGACCATGTACACCTTCGCTGACGTACCTACCAAGCGCCCATCCCCCACCTCTCCATGATTATCTCCAATTTAGAGTGGGCGCTTGTTTGGTATTTTACAGTATGTAGTGGTATCGTTTGTTTAGAAAAACAAAATGTCATACATACCAGGAGGGCCCTGTGGAAGCAATGCATGGGCCCTCTTTCACCTCTTACAAAACATCCTGTCTCGAATGGCAGCAGAGAAGCGGGTGGGTCTGATACCCCTGCAGGCCCTTGCTGAGTTGATAGCTGCTATCCCAAGTTGCATGACCTCATCGGTAGCTTCTAGTCACCTGCAGCTTTTTCGTCATTATACAGACTTCCTGCAACACAATGAATCAAACTCCGACTGACATTCTGGAACAAAAAAGAAACCAGAACTTGCTTTACAGATCAACAAAGGAACAAGTGCCAACATTACGCTTCTCTTGTTGTCGACAGTGAAAAAACCATGATGGCACCACCATTAAACTCAACAAAATAAGTTCTGCATGAAGCAATTGTATTGAAAACAGTGTGCATGTGGAGCTTAGATACCTACTGGTACCTTAAAAAAATCGCGGGAAGCTTAAAAACAAATTAAACACCACCTAGAAATAGCGTAGCTTGCATGATAGACACATGCGCAGAAATCAACATGCCTATTGACGTTACATAGTGCTGGGATACAGATCAAGAATCAAAACCGAGGATGTGATCGAAATACTTTGAAGCTACTGTTAGTTACATTAACCTAAGAGGTTGTAGTGATCAGCCGGCGCGAGAAGAGGAGAAAGAAGACAAGCAGCACGAGACAGCTTGGAAACGACGTTCGTCCCAGCTTTTCCACTTGGCCGTTTAACGCTTTTTAGATGTATGTATGTATATATTAAATATTTATGTAGTCCGCACGCTACATATTGGTGACCCGATCTAAACGACATCAACCTTCTGCAAGCTACCTAGTCTCAGCTGTGTTCTCGGTGAGTTACTCAACACATTGACTTTTCAGAATGAACGTTCGCAACGACGCGGGTTCTTCTGAAACGACCACCGTGGTACAGGCGACTGCAGCCCCTATCAAGTTTCCAGAGTTTTGGTCCTCGGATTCAGAACTATGGTTTCTAACTGCCGAGTCGATATTTCGCAAACATCGCATCACATCTTCCCTTACCAAGTTTGACTACGTGGTTGCCGCTCTTTCCCAGTCAACCGCAGCCATCGTCCGTGACATCTTGCGCTCTCCGCCTGAAGAAAACCCCTACGAAACGTTACGTACGGAACTCGTGCGGCGTACGACGGATTCTGAGCCTCGACGGATACAGCAGCTGCTAACAGCCGAAGAGTTGGGAGACAGAAAACCCCCAGAACTTCTCCGACGAATGGAGCAGCTTCTCGGAGATAAGGCAGGGACTATGGACACGTCAATCTTGCGAGAACGTTTTCTCCAACGCCTGCCGCAGCAAATTAGGCTCGACCTGACCACTACCACCACGGAGTCCGTCACAACACTGGCTCGCATGGCAGACCAGATGATGGACGTCTACTCACCTGGAAGATCATCCGTCCATCCACAGACGATCAACCCGACGTCACGCCTATCTGTGTCTGATCACAACGCCCAGCCACAAGCCCCGGATCTCCTGGCAGCCTATGTGCGCATGGAACAGAAGATCGACACCTCACCAGACAGTTTAGAAACATTCAACAACGACCCTCAAGATCATCGCGCATTACCGAAGTCACTACTGCCAACCATCGAGTAAATGTTGACAACCGAACCACCACCTCGTCGAGTGCCTCTACTCAGCAACAGCAGTGCTGGTATCACCTCCGCTATGGAAACGCTGCTCGCCAGTGCCGACAGCCATGCTCCTTTTCGGAAAACGGAATGGGCACTCGCTGAAGGCGGCAGACGTCGAGAGCCCTACATAATCAAGCCGCCTGTTTTACGTGACCGATCGTTTAACCAAAGTTCGTTACTTAGTAGACACCGGCTTCGAAGTCAGTGCAGTCCCTCCTACATCAGAGGATCGCTGATATCGACAAGAAACTCCCCCGCTGCAAGCGGTGAATGGATCCACAATAAAAACCTACGGAGAAAAGTCACTGACTTTGAACATCGGTCTCCAGCGGACATTTCGTTGGATCTTCATGATCGCTGACGTGAGGCAGGCCATCATCGGGGCGGATTTCTTAAGACGATTCGGTCTCACCGTCGATTTACGGCTCTACCAACTGATCGATACCGAGACGCAACTTCGCGTCCAAGTGTTGGTATCCAAGACACCACCCCTGAATCCTTTTCGTCCACGTGCGGAAACCGACCCAAAGTGGAAAAGCATCGCGGACGAGTTCCCCTTAGTGTTTGGGCCAAATACGGTTCAACGGTCGGTTCAACACAATATTACCCACCGCATTAAGACCACAGGCCCCCCAGTCTTCGCACGCCCACGTCGCCTACCACCAGAACGACTTCAGATTGCCAAAGACGAGTTTGAGCATATGATTGAACTCGGGTATATGCGTCCATCTTCGAGTCCCTGGTCTTCAGCTCTACACATGGTGCCGAAGAAGGGTGGCGACTGGCGACCATGTGGGGATTATCGGGCCCTCAACAAAGCTACGGTTCCCGAACGTTACCCTATACCCCATCTTCAAGATTTTGGCGGATTACTTCAGGGTGCTACGATCTTCAGTAAAATAGACCTCTTTAAAGCATACCACCAGATTCCCATCGAACCCGAAGACATTCCAAAGACTGGAGTCACAACTCCGTTTGGATTCTACGAGTTTGTGCGAATGCCTTTCGGCCTTCGCAACGCAGCTCAAACCTTCCAGTGGTTCATAGACCAAGTGCTGCGTGGGATGTCCTTCTGCTTCGCATATCTGGACGACATCCTGATTTTCAGCACCCCGCCCGAAGAGCATGCCAGTCACCTTCGGCAACTGTTCACACAGCTGACAACGTATGGCCTGGTTGTAAATGCGACGAAGTGTGAGTTCGGTGTCAAGGAGCTCGATTTTCTTGGACATCACGTAGATGCTCGGGGAATCCAACCCCTTCCTGACAAGGTGGCAGTAATTCGCAGTTTCCCCCGACCACCAACAGCAACACAACTTCGAGAGTTTCTTGGACTCATCAAGTTTTATCGTCGGTTTATCCCCCACTGCGCCCACATGTCCCAACCGCTATACGACCTCGTCCAAAACCAAAAGAGGAAGGCGACACCGCTGCAATGGACGCAGAAAGCGGAGGACGCGTTTAAGGCAGTGAGAGAGGCCATCGCAAATGTCACCATGTTGATGCACCCCAGAAGTGACGTGCCCATCTCTCTTATCGTCGACGCCTCAGACACCGCCATCGGGGCTGTCCTCCAACAACTGGTTGGAAACACCTGGCATCCTCTCGCATTTTGTTCGAATGGTTTAAGTGCCACTGAAGCTCGCTACAGCTCCTTTGGTCGAGAGCTCCTTGCCATTTACCTCGCTATACGACATTTGCGACACTTCATCGAAGGCCACCAATTTTATGTTCTCACTGATCACAAACCCCTTACGTACGCACTAACATCAAACATCGCGGCACATACGCCTCGGGAAGAACGACACCTCCTCTACATATCAGAATTTACTACTGACATTCGATTCTTGAAAGGTTCTGACAACACCGCAGCCGATGCACTTTCCAGGCTAGGTGTCAACCTCTGCATCTCGGACTGTCCGGAGATATCCTACACGGAACTTACTGCCGCCCAGCGAGAAGACACAGAACTCCAACACCTACGAACTTCATCTAAAACACTCACCTTCGAGGACATCCAGATGCATGGTTCTTCTGTCACGGTGGCCTGCGAAATGTCCACTGGCCGTCCCCGCGCGTTTGTACCCCTAGCATTCCGTCATGAGGTTTTTGATGCTGTCCACTCACTGTCTCGTCCCGGAATTCGTGCTACACAACGACTCGTGGGATCTCGTTTCGTTTGGCCACGCATGAACACAGAAGTGCGAGAGTGGACAAGAACATGCATCCAATGTCAACGAAGCAAGGTTCAACGTCATAATGTGACTCCGCTGACCGCCTTCAACCCACCTGTCGCGCGATTCATCCACATTCACGTCGACATTGTCGGTCCACTTCCCCCATCGCACGACAGCCGTTACCCGTTGGCCTGCGTTGAGAGGTTTACTCGATGGCCAGAAGTGGCCCCCATGGAAAACATAATGGCACAGACGGTCGCCCGCACGCTCGTCGAAATGTGGATAAGCCGGTTTGGCGTACCCGAGACCATTACCACAGATCGCGGACGACAATTTGAATCACTACTGTTCCACAATCTGGCTCAGCTCTTGGGCACACACCACATACACCCTACCGCCTACCATCCGATGTCCAACGGAATGGTTGAACGTTTCCACCGACAATTGAAATCGGCCATCAAAGCCCAAGATAAAACACTTCCGTGGACAGAGACCCTTCCCTTTGTTATGCTCAGCATCCGGACAGCGTTCAAGAGCGACCTGAACTGTAGCGCAGCGGAGCAGGTATACGGGACCTCCCTTCGCATACCAGGAGAATTCTTTCACAAAGCCACCAATCCCCCAATTGCCAGCGCGGAGGATTATGTTCATCGGTTGCGGCTCCTGATGCATGACTTGAGGCCTGTACCTTCACGAGTTCCTTCCACACTGAGCAATTTCATCAGTACTGATCTCGCGAAGTGCAAACACGTTTTTCTTCGACACGAAGGCGTCAAGACGCCACTCCAACCTCCATATGAAGGTCCGTTCCCCATTATACAGAGAACTACGAAGACGTTCACGATCCTTATTAAGAACAAAGAACAAGTGGTAGCTATTGACCGAGTCAAACCCGCCCACCTGGACTCAACCGCAACACCGCCTTTCCCACCTCCTATTCATCCGACCTCGACGAGGGATCCCCAAAACAACTATGCGTGACACTGTGGTTCTTAGCGTTAAAAAAACGCTTGGCCACTGCGCCTCCAAGCTAGGGGGGGGGGATATTGTAGTGATCAGCCGGCGCGAGAAGAGGAGAAAGAATACAAGCAGCACGAGACAGCTTGGAAACGACGTTCGTCCCAGCTTTGCCACTTGGCCATTTAACGCTTTTTAGATGTAAATATGTATATATTTAATATTTATGTAGTCTGCACGCTACAAGGTGTTAAAACTGGTTCACACTGTTGCAACTGACTATGGCCAAATAAAACAAAAAAGGGTTTTAAGTTGCTTACGACTGCCATTGCTGCTGCGCAGCCCGGTCATAAGCCGTCACAAGGGGCTTAAAGACTGGTTTTGTCGGACTCAGTCATAGTCAGTGGCAAAAGTGTGGACCAGCCTTTAGACTAAAATTGTACCCAGCATTGTGTCTTGGCCATGGTTGCAAAAATGTTTTAAGAGACTCCCTTCAGCTTTACCAAACCCTCAAGTATTTAAAAGTCACTACACATTCTATACCAGATCAGAGCATTTTAATCAAATCATTCAACCTCTTTCCTTAGCCATGTAAACTACGTGTGCACCCGCGGGTTCTACATTCACGAATATGATCGGGGTAAATTAAAACCCCACTAAGGCAAACAATAATCTTTATTAGCGACAGTAGTATTAAGGCCCGTTCACACTCTTGCGACCGAGTACGACTGAGAGAGACGAGATCTCTTAAAACTTCTTAAATTTTTTTAGAACGAGGGAACACACTGGCACTGTGGAACCATCTATGCGGTGACCCTGGAACTGCATTTTACAAAAGCGAAGGTTTTGCGGGATTTCCGAGATAAAATGTGCTTAATACCCATAGAAAGGCTCGTTTATAACATTGACAAAATTTTTTCGAACCAAGACAGAAAGATATTGTGCGAGAGAAATAAAAAAAATATGCCGGACCGCCGAGTTTACACTCCTACTCAATAGATGGCGGCAGTGTGTCCTCTGTTTTAAGAAGTTTTAAGGAACCCACGTTTAAGAGGTCGCAAGAGTGTGAACGGGCCTTTACTTCGGGTGGCTCGCAAGGCCAGACACATATGCAGGGGCCCGTAAAGGAGAAAACAACGGAAACTATGAGATTGCCAGGGTCCTGTCAAGACTTTTAAGCAACTCTAGGCCCACGCGCCTCAACACCGACGACACGCACAGCAGGCCGGCGTGGGGCAAACTCCGTACGCGTGCGCTACGACGCCCAGAAAGGAGCGTGTTTCATGAAACCGCCGCAACCCGCCAAACGCCGGCGCCGCGCCACACCGCACCACACCGGCACCCATTCCGCTGGACGCGGCGCAAAACCCCAGCGCGCGCTGACCGACAGTTCTGAGATACTAGGCACAATTCAACGCTGTCGCTAGCGTGAAAAATACGACAGGTGAAAGTAAAAACCATCAATGTTCACGCTTGTCGCCCTCCCGAATCCATCCAAGGCGTTTGTTTTAAGATCCGTATGTAAGCGTTTGACAGCAGAGATCAGTTTAACGCGGCCCACAGCAACGCGAACTTTCGAAACAATCGGATCAGCGTCCCTGCAGTGCTCCGGTATCACTACATTTACCGGATTCTCAAGATAGCGGCTAGCATTTACGCAAGGTTTCAACGAACAGCCCCCGCAAGTGATATCGATCGTTTGCGTAAAGCCAGCCAACATTTTCAGAACGGTGACGCGACGCCGCCTCGGGCCAGCGAAACGGAATCGCGGAGACCGCTCAAGCGTCGAAAAAAGTTCAATATCATCCGAATTACGGTGGCAACGTGAGCTACGGTGTTCGGAAGATCATCCAGCATATGTAGATACTCTTTGGGCATGCGTTATGAATATGAAATCGGCAAAATTAACCTGAAGTACGACTTCACCCACGCACGGTAAGACAGGCCTTTGTCTGCACGCCCTTGGCACGGACGGAAAAGGATCCGGAGGCTGGCAGTTCACCGAATTCCCTGGGCAGTCCCGGTCCAGTCTACTACGGCCAAGGCCCAATCCTGGCTCCAGCTAGGCCAAGCAAGTGTGCTGCCTGGGAAGAAAGTACACATTTTTAACGCTTTGCGAGAACTAGTCTGACACGCGTATTGAAGTAAACAGCAGTAGCGACACAGAGCGGACACATATGCAACATCCGTCCTATATCCGGTGCGACCACTCGCACAATATTGCGCCAATACTTGGGACGGCGGCGAAACGACGTATCGCCTTTAATTGCCGCAAAGCGATTGGGCGGTGGAATAGACCAGACATTTGACCGATATTGGTACATATTATCGACCTGCGCTTGCACGACACTGGGCAAGTATTGCCGTGCTGTTGGTGTATTAACGTTTAGTGATTTGAGTTGGCTTCTAAAACTATGCTGGGACGTTAAACCTAAGATATGTCGACCCCCATGTTTTAAAGTTTGTTTGATTATATGAAATAATAAAGCTAATGTTTTATAGCCAAAAAAAAACTTATTTTTAAAATCTTATAAAATTATAACACATATATCGATTACGTAATATAAGCATTAAAGCTCCCACTCAATATTTCAAGAATTTCCCTTGCATTCTGAATAGAGGATTGCATTTTCTACTCCAAGGGGAGATTTGTTTCCTAGCAAGAACATTTGATTTCGTAAAGACCAATATTACAGCAGCAACTAGGAGAAAGCGACATATGAAGTAAATAAGTAAAATAAAAAATGTGCCATTTCATCCACCATCAATTAACGGAGCAGCGATCAATTGGAATAAATTTCGAACCGCGATTTTGGAGTTAGCGGCGCGTCATTGGGGAACCATTCCGAGGTAATAAGCTAATTGTGCTAGAATTTCTGCACCTTTTACTGACGTACAGCAAGAGGCTCAAATTAGACAGGAGCGGTGTCTCACACTTCGACCCGGTCTCATTTTTCATCAGAGAAAAGTCAAGTTTGAGTCGGAAGATGACTGTCACAACTTGACGGTGGAGCGTCGCGACGGTGGGCTCGGGCGCTCACTGTCCTACGAGGCGTGGGTCAGCGAGCGCTTCACATCCTATAACTGATCATTCCCTATAATATATTGTATCCCTTGGGTAAGAATCTCGTATCGCACATTAATAAAATGTAAATAACCCTTAAAAACATTACAGCGGGCAAAAACATAAATTTTCACTAAGAGCAATAGGTACAATGTGGGCACGGCGCTTTTTGTACGCGGTCATTTGCATGCCGAATATTAGTACCCTCAGAACTTGAAAGAACAGGTAGTTCTAATCCGTATCTTTGTTACACATAATTTTACATAAAAGTAAATATTTTGGAGCAGAAATTGTACCTATCATGTATGTACATTTTTCTCTTTCACATATGGGTTCCGGCGATCAGTACTGACCACAGCTCTACGAGATCCAGTCGCATTTCTCTGCTCCCTTAGCTGGTCTCACTTTGCTTAATAGGCACGAGCACGAAATGATCTATGAGTGAGGTTTAATGTCGTTGTAAGCAGTTGAAATTTTGCTCCAAGCTTCATAATGAAATGCTTCTACTGTTCTTGTAAGGGATTGCACTTTTATTTTACATCTGTTTTAGAGCGCAGCGCTTAGGCGCCCGTTTCTGGCTTAAGTGGCGTCGCCGTCGACGTCGCCGTAGGCGTAACCGTGAGGTCATGTGACCCCCGTAAAGTCAAGTAACCCCCTTAAGGTCACGTGACCCCGGTGACGTTACGTCACCCCCGTAAGGTCACGTGACCTTCGTGAAGTCACGTGACCCCTGAGGTCACGTGACCCCGTGAGGTCACCGGGGTCTCGCGTCGTCACGAGAGTCACGCGACCTCACGGTTACGCCGACAGCGACGGTGATGCCAACGCCACTCAGAGGGAGGAGTAGCTGGCATGATGAGGATGTGAGGAGGAGGGAGGAGGGATATACCATTACCCTCCCCTCAGTACTCTTCCCTCCTCCTCCTCAAGAGCTGCGCTCTAATTCGGCGTTACAGGGAGTTCTAAACGGCTTTCATTTTTTCCTCAGTTTATTCCTCATCTATAATATACGCTTATATTTATTTCACCGAGGACAGACGCGACGCCGCAAATTGGCCAGTGCCCTATGCGGTGCAAGCTCCCCGCATCACTTGTTAGGAGGTTGAGGTTCTGGTAAGCATAGATTATGAGTAAATTCCGAGGACGAAGGTACGCCAATCAAGATAATGTGATGACGTGGAAGACGCATGACAACCCAACTCTCTCGCACACTCCAACTTTTTAGATGCCTGATACTTGTCGACAAGTACCCCGATCTTTTTGGGGTCGTCGGTGGCACCATTCAGCGTAAAGTGTGGTTGGAGATTGCAAGGTTTGTGTGGCACCATTGATTTAAATAAAGAAGAACGTGGAACGAACAACACTATCACGATACACCTAAAAAAGAACGGCATTAGATGCACACGTTGAGCCAAAGAAGGAGAGTTTGTGGTCTTCCTGTCGTCAGACTGTGCAACCATTGATGCAGGCAAACGCTAATTAACAAAAAAAAATAAACTTCTTAACGCAGCAGCTTGCGCTTGTTGATTTCCCCTTTTTCGACTTCACAGCGAGTAAGCGTCTCGCAACCAATCACTCACCTGATAACAGACAAAAACATATACGCACAGCGTTGAACTCGCAACTCGTTGTGTTTTTTCTTCGTTTTCTTCTAAATATTGATAAAACAAAACATGTAACTTGTTTTGTCCTCGTTTTCTTCTCTGCCTATTAAAACATATGCGTAAAATGGTGTGCGATTAACTTCCTAAGGTGAGGTAAGCTAAATATTTGCACATAAGATGAGCAATGGGCTGCTCACGCATCTATCGTGAAGCCTGGCTGTGTATTTCGCTTCAATTTTCCCCTAGTTTTTTGGTTGTTTTTCTGGAATTATATTTAGTGCAAAACATATAAAACCGATTGCCCACTCAGATTTATTTTTACGAAAAGGGAACCTTGCAGAAGTCGGTCGCATTATTTTTCCAAGAAAAACTGAACCTACTCACAATAAACGATTCTTATTTAATTAGGAGCTGAAACGAAGTAACAAGGTTCTAATCGAGTGCGGTGACAACCTGAAGGTTTTTCTTCAATCGACATCAAAGACCTGTACTACTCGCTACCTCAAGACCGCCTATAACATTGCATTGAAGAGAGCATAGTATCCTTTAGTACCCCCCGCCTTCCAGATCGCTGCTAGTATCGCGCAAGACGAATTCATCGACTTGATTACCTAGTATCTGCAATCCACCTTTGCCACCTGGGAAGAAAAAAACATATATGCAGAAATAAATCATAAGCATAGGGTCATAATCACACCGGTACTTAGCGACCTTTATCTTGGATATCACGATTGATGGTTGCAAAGAAGCTTAGACATCTCAAATATAGTTAACTATTTCTATTCGTAGATGATTATTTAAAGTTCCTAGCCGTGAAGACTTGCGAGTTCCCAACAACGATGGCCAACGTTCTATCTAGTTTCAAAGAGTGCATGAATCCGTTGAAGCTTACCCCTAAGCTTCCAGACGAGAAATGTAGTATAATGTCGTATCTACGGCTATATTTTTTATTGAATGATCACGTATGCTGGTCATATGATCTGCGGGGAACCAAGCCTATATTTCACTTTAACTCAGCGCACTTCAAGCAGCTCAAGAGAACCCTCGCGAATCTAGGCCTCAAAAACTCATTTTATAAATCATGCGAATATTTTATCAAAACAAGCTTCGATGAGCAAACATTTCGCCTAAAATCAAGAGTTTACCCCAGTGTCTTATTGACATGGATTACAAAACACTTCTTAAAATGTATTAAAATATATGAGAAGACTGGATGTCACTCAACCTCCAACAAGAGACAAGTCAACTAGGCCTATTGTTGTGCCATATATACACAACTCCTCCAATGCACTGAAAATATAACCAAAGAACTAAACGTTGATATGTTATTCTCAGCTCCGAACAAGCACTCCAGAATGTGCAAGAAAGTGAACGCTACTTTGAACCCATGAGAGAGCTGCACTAAGAAGCACAAAACCAGTTCCGTCCGGTGCAAAAAACAGGTCGTGTACTCTATTCTTCTCTCCTGTAGAAAATACTTTATCGGCCAGACTAGACGTTTCCTCAAAGACCGATTTCGCGAACACCACAATAACATTACTAGATCCTGCTCATTACATCTAGGTCTGCACTGCCGGGATTGCGAGTGTGCGGCACAACTATGTATTCGCACTGAGCTAAACGGAAGCAACAACCAACTAACTACGTAAACGTTTGAAGCGAAGTATATTGCCAGACTTTACGACGGGTGCGTGAGCAGCCCATTGCTCACCTTATATGCGAAAACATTTGCTTACCTCACGTTAAGAAGATATTCGCGTACTATTTTTAAAAATTGATTTTAATAGGCCGAGAAGAAATCGATGACCAAACAAGTTACAGATTTTGTTGTAACAATATGTTGAAGAAAACAAAGTCAAAATACAGAGAGTTGAGAGTACAGCGCTCTGTCTATGTTTTTGCGCTTGTAATCGAGTGAGTGCCTGTTTGTGAGAGGAAATAGTAAGTGAGGAACAAAATTGACGCAGCAAAATAACGCATCCTAAAAGAGGCGCTGACCAAAATGAAATTGTGCTCAAATGATCAAGCCTCCCAGGTAGCACCGAAATCTGGGCCAAAACTTGGCTTTTGTCTGGGAGTTTAGGACATTGAAAAGCCCGAAGAAGCCAATGTAGAGCCAAACCTGACCTCCTTTGGCAACAGACTGGGTATTTTGGCCCTAATTCGCCAAACAAGTTCCAAACTTAGGCTTCACTGCCAGGTAGTTCGGCTGTCATCTGGCATCTTTGGGCCTAAATCGCCTAACAAATGCCAGAGTTAGGCTTACTGCCCAGTAGTTCGGCATATATTTGGCATTTTCGGGCACAAATCGCCAAACTAATGCCAAAGTTAGGCTCCGCTTTTTGATAGTTCGGCTTTCATCTGGCACCTTCGGGCCAAAATCGCCCCAGATGCTCCAGGGTTAGGCTTACTACCTTGTAGTTAGGTTGACATCTGGCATCTTTGGGCCCAAGTCGCGAAACAAGTGCCAAAGTTAGGCTTCGCTTCCCGATAGTTCGGCTGTCATCTGGCAGCTACGGGCCAAAGTCGCCAAACAAGTTCCAAAGTTAGGCTTCGCTTCCCGATATTTCGGCTGTCATCTGGCAGCTACGGGCCAAAGTTGCCAAACAAGTGCCAGAACTAGGCTTACTGCTTGGAGTTCGGCAGATGAGATAATTGATGCACGCGGGTGGTCTTCATCTTAATTAAATAAAAATCAAGTTTTATTCGGCTGGCCACTTTATCTTATTTTGAGTGTCTCTTGATTTCTCCAGTCCAAAGGTTGGCTGAACGTTTTGACGCGGCTGGACCAGGCTTTGCAAACGCAAATTGTGCCGGATGTTGTAGTCGCGCGCAGGTACACACTCCTATATCGGGACGCGCCGTGAGACTGGTCCGACATTAAAGCGCGAGACACATGCGCGTCAAAACTGTCCGATCCGACGTGCGAACCGCCGGAAGGACGTTCGGAGGCGAGGGTTTTCGTCGCACCGGAGCGTCGGACGGGGCCTCCGTCCGGCGCCGGCGTGCGTCCAACTTGCTAGATGTCGCCGCACGGCTGTCCGATTTTCGGAGGGCCGAAGCCAATGGCAGCACGGATGGCGCGAAGGTCATGTTGTCACGTGACTTTGGGCCCGATCGGGCGAGGATGCGCTTCGTGGTTCGGGCAGTTCGGGGAAGCGGATTTCCCCCTCTTTGACAACGCCTTCACACACACATGTGGCGGTGCGCGGTGCGTCACGCGACGCGAGTCGCGTTGTGAAGGAGATGGACGACGCCATCGAGTTTTCGCGCGCGCACAAAACAAGCTGCTAATCTCGCGCGCCATAGCAAGCCGGCCTTCTGGGACCGATCGAGGCCGTCGAGACCCGAATGTACTTCGTTTCACCTTACGAGGGGCAGCAGCGGACGCTACGAGCCATTCCAATGTCGTGTGAGTGTCACGTGAACTTCGGAAGAGACGCAGCAATGCGCGGTGTGCGTAGTCACGTGATTTGTACGCCGTGCTCGCTTCGCTGGGATGGCTCCCAAGGTCCGCTGTGGTCCATTGCGATTAATACCTCTGTCAGACGGGCACCTAAAAGGACCTTTACGCCAAAGGCCTTTAGGATTTTCAAATGACCTTTACGTTTTGCCGTGCCAGACGGCGCAAGTAAATGTCATTTAGACGATGTTTACGGCGATTGAGGTCTCGTAGCTCGGTTGAAACGCATAAAACGTTCACGCCGGAAAAATAATAGTTTGGTGATATAAATATATTTTTTTAGTTTTTCTTAAGCAAACAATATATTAACAAAGTCAAAATGACGAGTTCAGTCGAGTGATTACAACAAAGTCATTTTTAAGCCCAAGCAAAGTGGTTTTTTGGCAATTGGCGGCAACCCTGAGCGTCCCCCGCTCACTCAGTTTTAGTCGTAACGTTGCTCGGCGCTCCCATTCTTTTCCGTGCTTCTGCTACGCTTTCGCCCTGCCCTGTTCGGTTGGGCGTCGTGCTCGTGCTTGAGTTTCATCGCAAGGGTCGGAGGTCCTTCAGCCGATCCTCCCAAAGTCGTATCAGCGCCCAGGTCGCCTCAACGCTCCGACAGATGCGCGGCGTCCCCTTCCTAGTCGTGGACGCTCCTCCGTAGTTTAACATATCGCATCACGCGAGACTGAGATACAGAAATGTATATGTACAAAAAATATTAAATATACAGGGTACAGTTAGCAATACACTATTAAAAGATGATAAATTATAAAGTAGAAAAATAAAAGCTAGATAACTATGGTTGTAAGGAAAATTGAGAGGAGGAAAACCGAAGTGCCGAAGCGGACAACACGAGCAGGCGACGACGAGGCCTACTAGATAGCTGGGACCGTGAGTACAAGAAACTATTAGTAGAGCAAGGTTTGAAATGAATATACGTGAAACACGTTCTTTTTCATTAATAAAAATGCAAAAGCATTCATTTTAGATATCGGTGCGATCTTTTATTTCCATTCGCTTCTCTAGAGTAGACCGCTGCTGACGAGAGTAGGCCTTTAGCAGCCGTAAAGGAGTTGCGGGAACTCAGGTTCTCGAAAAGGACCTTTACGCTGAATGCCATTTGAGTTGCCGTGTGGCACTGCCTAAATGACATTTACTCTAAAGGTCCTTTGGCGTAAAGGTACTTTGAGGTGCCCGTCTGACAGGGGTATAAGTCATGTTGAGCAGAAAAGTAACCTCACGGGAAATCTTTACACACGCACACTTTAATATAATGTAATAAAAATATTCTGTTCGTTTTAAAAGTCAGAAAAACCAAGAAGGGCGAGGGAAGTATTTTAGTTTTCTACGCTAGGTGGCGCGAGCTACCGCCCGTTAAAAATATAACCATTGGCATCCATTCATCCATTCGGTAGAGGGATACCCGAAACTGGGCGGAGCTGAACGGAGCGACGCAACGACGCGTCGGAAACCATGTGTCGCGAACCGTCCTGTGCGGCGATTCGGAGCAGCCATTTTCCCGCCAGTTCGCACGCCGGATCAGACAGTTTTGAGGCGCGTGTGTTTCGCGCTTAAAGGCGGGCACTCAAAATTTTCTTCAGCGTGGCAGAAGATTCCCCCTCTTTTCTTTTTTCCTCCTCCCCTTTCCTCCTCCATATTCCTCCTCGCTTTTTACGGCCTTCCCGCACCAGTGCTAATGGGCTTACCGGCCCCCCGACAAAATCCTCTGTAACCCTTCAAGGTGCTCTGCTTCGATCTCAAACATCACGGATTAGTTAGGCAGGCTGGATATGAGGTCGGAAGGGTTCGGGCTGGCTCGCTTTTCTCCTTTTTTTTTTACTCTTTTTCTGCAGCTTTAAAACCCATTAGATACTTCCGCATGCCGCCACATACGCTACAACACCGCATATTTATCTCGAGTGAACAGAACTTGAACATCACAGCAGAAGGAAAAAAAAGGTCAGTATTTTTATTTGAACTTTGAGCTCTACCCAGAGAGTTGAAAATTGGTCGTTCTAACAACGGCAAACTGAAGAATGATTGTATCACTATTTCGTGTTTTTTTTCTTGTTCAAATTAATAATCATGAGTAAATACAAGTCAAAAATATTGCAGTAAGAAGGCGAAGCATGTAAAATTAGTTGCATTTTGACAATATAGTCATGTATCGAAATGAACACAGTCTGACGATTTCTTGCGCATGATATATATGTTCGTAATACAGGTGTTTTCTAGAGTAGTGGTTCTCAAATGGGGGTCCGCGGACCCTTCGGGGTCCGCGAAGGCATTCTAGGGGTCCGCGAAGCCCTGCCTCGTCAGTCAAGCCTGGCAATAAAAGTTGTCTTTTTTTTTCAGGTCGAAAATAAATGTTTCAGTTTTTGGGCAAGTTTTTTCGTGTGAACGTCAATAATTGAGAGGTCTACTGAACACTAGCCCTTAGTTATATTCATTTATTAAATCATTATTACATGTAACCTATACCTTTCCTCTCCTCCCCCCCCCCCCCCCCCCCCCCCCCCGAACGGGGTCCTCCATCATCTCCGCCGATCCACAAGGGGTCCGCGAAACATCGATGGTTGAGAACCACTGTTCTAGAGTAACGGCCGCCTCGTTGAAGCAACTAAGAAGAGTAAAAAACACTTCCATAAAAAGTGAAACGGTGTATGGTATATTTTATGTATCTTCAGCCTTTGAAAAAATTTCTTCGTGTCCAAATGTGCATTTAGTTTCTGTAAACAAATGTAACTGAACACTCGACAGCCGACATATTTCTTGCGCATCAACAAAGAGAGCGGGAAACACGAAGATTGAACCGCAAAATCACAAATTTATTCGCGTAAAATTGTGCAACTAGCAACAGTAGCATATTATGCCATTTATTAAAAGACAGCAGATATTACGAAGTTTTCATTCTCTTCTGTTCCCATTTGTTCGCAGATTAAGAAATGGAACGCCCAGATAGCCTCTGCAGCCCTTGCATAATTGTTCGGGGATCTGTCAGGATGGGCGAAGGCCAGCGGCCATTTCCAAAAAGACCGAGGAGTTCGGAAGGTGTACCACCGCAAGTTTTGGAGCTGCTTGGCTAATTTAGGCGTCTGTCGTTGCCCGGCCTACTTAGAAAAGAAGCGGAACAGCGGCCAGCTCAACGTCATCACCAAGCGGAAAATCATGCCAAAATGTGTCCTTGAACACGTGCGAGATCTGTACCCCAACCCAGCCGGGATTCGCTACAGTTCCTAATCAATCTATGAAACAAACTATAAAAAGAGGGAGGCTTAAACGATTTGGCAATTTTTGAATATAGTCATGCCGGCTAACTGCCCACAAGTACAGAAAGAAAGAAATGCAGTAGAAATGCAGAGCTCTATTGTGTTCTTTGTGTCCCTACTTGTCTTTCGCGCTGTACGCCAATTAAAATAAAATGTATAATATTTGTAGATTATGCCTGGTTATGTTGACTCTAAAAGAAAAGAAATCAAGCAAGTTCAGCATCGTGCCACAATTTGTGCAAATACAATTTTATGTGGAATTCAAGGTCAAAACAGTACTTCCTCCAGAAATAATGCATCCGTCGTTCTTCGTCTGCCTGAAGCTGTGAGCTACCGATCTCGGCTACATTACTTTGGGGTCCAGAAAATGACACGCTCAGTGAAAATTCGCCTTTTTTTACCAAAAGTACTGGAAATTATTTATTTTTCAAACAAGTCGGGTGGTGATGCGTGTTTGAGTGCAGGACCGTTGACTGGGCACTCGTTTGCAGGCCGCGCTGTTCGCGGACGCGGCTTGACAGATAAGGTCGCAAATGCTTTTCACGAATTTTTAAAGACCAAGCATAAAAATGAAAGACGTTTACAAATCTTTGTAAGGCGAAATTAGAGCGCAGCCACTTTACGCCAATGAAACCAACTTTATGTTGTTAGCAAACGTCTTGCGAGAGTGGCAGTATTTTTATTTATGCCTAATAAATTAAATGTTGAGGACTAATTACCCAATGTTTAAATGTATTAAGAACAGAAATGTCAATTGGAAAGTTCTACAGCTCCTTCAGAAACACCCGAATTAGCTGTTTGCAACTTGATACGGCTCGCGTGGCTTTCTTCTGACCAGTATTAAAGCTTACCAAACATGGCAAAATACCCCGTGATTAAGTGCCCGCCCCATCATAAACTCAATTTCGAATCTCCTAAGATTTGTTTTTATAGGCCGAAAAAAAACAAGATGCATGCAAGACGCGTGCCCCACGCTTCATTTATATCAGAAAAGAACTGCCCTGTTTTATATACAGCGTTGTTCTTTTTTTTTCCCCCTACTAGATATAAGAAAAAACGTGCAAATTAAGGCAATTGCGTTTTGTGGATGTGAACTAAACGGCCAGGCGAAGGTTAGGAGGCTCAAGAAAGAACGCAACAAAAACCTATTGATTACATAACATTCGTTAATGAACGTTTTAATTAGAAAAAACGGCATAGTTTATTTAGAAAGTTGTTGGGCATAATCAAAAGCCACCCAATTGTCCAGTGAAAATTAGCCCAATTGCGGTTTGTGTAGGTGAGCTGTACGGCCAGGCGAGCATTAGGTTCAAGGAAGAACTCAACTAAAAACCGGCTGATTACCTAAAATTTGGTAATGAACTTGTTAATTATAAAAGAAGACGACATAGTTTATTTAGAACGTTGTTGGGCATAATCGAAAGCCACGAAGTTGTTCACTTAATTTGGCACAACTGTGGCGGACCAGAGAAAAGCCAAACTTGGTGTGGCCGAAATACCCAAATTAGGCGTTGCTCTGGTTGTTATGGTTCAAGTCTGGCACTTACTTTGGCAGAACTGTGGCGGACCAGAGAATGGCCAAACTCGGCATGTCCGAAATACCCAAATTCGGCGTTTCTTTGGCAGTTATGGCTCAAGTATCGCACCAAATTTGGCGCTCCTCTGGCGGACCAGAGAAACGCCAAACCTTGGCATGCCCCGAATTCCCAGATTAGGATTTACTATGGAAGTTATGGCTCAAGTATGGCACAAATTTTGGCGCTCCTCTGGCGGACCAGAGAAACGCCAAACCTTGGCATGCCCTGAATTCCCAGATTAGGATTTACTATGGCAGTTATGGCTCAAGTATGGCACCAATTTTGGCACTCCTCTGGCGTACCAGAGAAGAGCCAAACTTTGGCATGCCCTAGGATCGCCCAACTAAGGCTATAGTTAGGCACAATACTTTGGCACTGATGAATGCCACTGTTAAAAAACCTAGCTCTGGCGTGCTACCTGGGCTAGCAGTCTGAACCAGAAATGACCGGCACCAACACGTACTAGGTAGCAAGACCCACTTACAAAACCATGTTCTCGGGGGTTCTTTTAGCTGGTTGAAGGTTTTATCTTGAAATGAAATCTAAGCACACATTACAACAGGGTGCCGGAGAAAATAAAATAGGACTTCCTTCTTTGTGCTTCAATTCCAATCTCTCGAAGACTGCGTATCCGAGCTCAATGTTTACGACGTGTCAGCGGAGATACAAAACAAATATTAGCAATTCAATGGCCAAGCGTAGAGGGCACCCACATACGACCGAGGCCACTGATTGCTTCCATCGGAGAAAGAGGCCTCAGAGAGAGATGGTACGTTTCTTAAAGCCTCTGATCTTCGTGCCTTTCTAGCGCCGTCTTGAGGACGAGGGGGTCATGCACGTCCGCCCATCTCCACCTCAGAAACAAGCTGACGTTTCGTAGCAATCAATGTTTATGTTGTTGATTGTGTTACGTTGTCACCCGTGAGCGCAGCAAGCACGCGCAAATGTTGATAGCCGCCGCGCCAAAAGCGATATCTTCGTCATCGCACTTTTTCTTTCATTTGTTGTTGGCAGCAGCCGATAAAAGGCGGTCGCGCCGCCGCCAGTATTCTTCGGTTTTCGTCCGTCGGCGAGCTTGCCTGCAATAAAAAGTCCCACTGGCCTGCTTCCGGTGTCGTCTTCTCGCCGGGGCCTGGAGTCCTGCTTGGCCGAACGCAACAATTGTTACATAAGAATCGTAATACTTTCTTTGATGAAACGGTTTGCTTTATACAACAAAGGGAATTATTATTGTTGTATTTTTTGCTATAAATGGCGCCATATGTTAGACTATGTGCAATACGTATAAGAATGCTGTTCAGCCATCCTCCTAAATAAGAAGGGCTAGAAGTTTTATGCATAACCTTGTAGAGCACACGTCTCATCCTGAAGAGATATTGAAGTGCAAAAGATGGCACAAGCTGAAACTGGTCATGATCGTGGTCGTCGGGTTTCTGCTAATTGTGGAGTAAGTAATGCCCGAGTAATTATTACAAATTAGTATAATTTTGCACTTGCATATTGTTTACCAAAATAGATCTAAGATTGTTAAATGATTCACCAATGAGATGACTGACCTCCCAAGGCCATGGTTACCAATCAAACTGATGAAATAAGGAACGCCTCGAATTAAAAAATAAATATTATTCTTTTCCAGCTTAGTTTCCAGCTTAGGCCCAGACGAAACCCCCGCTACACGGTAATGGGGCCAATCAAACAGCGTACAGAACACATGTGACTTCACCCTCTCTGTTTATGACTAGTTCAGCGATAACAAAACGCGTACAGAAACATGAACAACATTATGGTGCTCCTTTGACGTTGTATGATTGGTCCCGTCAGCTCGTATGTGTGGTCGAGTCTAAATTTTGTGTAAAATGAAGTATAGAATGCCATAGTTCTGCTTACGAATGGGTTTCGTGTATTAACACGGGATATACCAGAAATGTGTATATGCTGGGTTAGCATTTTTGAACGAGCTATATGCACTTTTGCGTCCGCGTCCTGGGAGGAGCCTGGCCTGCGCTGGATCGGGTTTGTGACACACAGTAGATGTTTTGTCTGTGGAAATCTCGGCTTCCTGGGGAGGAAGCCGCGGCTCCGGAGGTACATCCTGGGCAGCGGAGAGGTAGGGGGATAGTGTACACTTCATCCAAAGGTTACAGTGATGATGAAAATGGTTTACTTTAGAGTGAAGGAAATACGAAATGCAGATATTGTGCTCAGTACGTCAGCGCGCTGCTGACTTCCTCTTGTGGGATCGTTTACCTGCACCTTATTTGCTCCACATATATCTAGGATGACCCCCCAAAAAATTGCATAGTTTCATTCATTGCAAAATAAACCAGGCATCGGCGAACGCTCATTCTTCTCCTAAAGGTAGCGCTAAGGGTTCAAACCAGATGACAACATTTCAGCGCGAACCGATATCTTATTCAAACGTTATACGTGATTTTCTTAATATTTCAATGGAAAATTGGGGCCTACTTTTTTTTGCTCGCCTTCGGTTTCTGGCGTCATAGAGCTACATGCATTCGAGAGCTCCGTCGGCCTCCATTTTACCATTTGCATAAGGTATTTGTTGATGCTGGTACTTTGTCATCTGATTTGGATCTCTAGTGTTACATTTCGGAGGAGAATGAGCGTTCGATGAAGCGTAGCTGTGATAACCGTAGGGTGACGCGGAAGGGCCCAGTGTAGCATTAAAAGAGCTTGGTGCACTCGTATTGGTGCCGAGTCGGTGTCCATACCTAGACGAGATCTCCAATGAAGTAGGAAATCATGCGATGGCTCTGATCATAGTGTTGACGTTGGCGCTGATCAGAGGGGGCAATGCGTAATCGTGGTCGTAGACGAGCGTCTTCGGCGCGGCGAATGAGCTCCGCCACTGCAGGTTGACGTTTCTGTTCGGCAGCAGTATATGTCAGAAGTTTCTCGAGAAGAATTTTTAAAGAGCGGTGCTGAAGGATACAAAGAGGAGAATAGCCGTGGGTAACTTGGACTACGGTGCTATACGTGTAGGTGACGAAAAGAAGCGCATAATCGCATAGTTGTTGCAGAAGAACAGGATATCAACAATTTTTCAGTTGGCTCGCTCAACCCTGCCTTTCGTCTTCAGATGCTATGCTGTGGCTGTTCTGTTCTGTCTACAGTTTGGCAAATATATAGACACTCCTGAATTACGCGTGATATGAGAGTTGTTTCACTGTCATTGATAAGGTGCATGGGAGTACCGTGGCGCAGAATTACTTGTTTGAAAACTTAAGCAGCAACGTTTTCAGAGTCTAAGGAGTGGAGACCAGAAGTCTCTGCTTAACAAGACAAATTCTCCATTGCCACATTAATCCAGCGGTGACCAGCTTTAGTGGCGCAAAGTAGCCCCAAGAGTTGGATCCCAACTCGTTCAAATTGATAACGAGGAGGTGTAAGAGGTTGCAGGAGTCCAGCTGGTAGATTTTTTTTTAGGTTGGTGGATATTGTAGGCAAGATGTTGACTGCTGTAAAATGACTTGGTACATTTCTTAAAATGTGTTTCTAACACGGATGGGCATCTTGAAAACTCTCACGTGTCAATCTAGAGGGTCATATTCTAAAATACATAAAATATTCGTCCGGGGGTTGGTTCGGCAAACACATAGTAATTTGGGCCCCTTAGTGGGTATAGTTACGACGATAGAGTGCACCGTTTTTGAGCTTATAAACACTGATAAAACGCCGTTCTTGTCATGTGAGATGAGTATGTTCTACGCATTTGAACACATGTTGTATGTGGGCATCTCATGCTGCTCAGAAGCAAATTACAATGTGCAGGTCAAGGAGATTGCCACGATTCGTCGATTATAATGTTACCGGTGCCATAGACAGGGAGGTTCTCGAAAAACAATCTCGGGCATTATGCTTTTTTCCAGATGTATAAAATATAAAAACGGGGTGCTCCTGAAGCATTAGAGCCCAGTGTTCGAGTCTTCCAGCAGTATCCTTTAGATTTTAAAGCACGCCCATGACATGGTCGTCAGTGATAACCTTAAATGGTCGCCCAAATACACATAGGGGAAATGTTTGAACTGCCTAAAGTACGGCGAGACATGCTTTCTCTTTAATACAGTCATTTATTTCAGATTTGAATGGCGGCCGGCTGGCGTACGCAACAACAAGTTCATCTGAGTCGCAGGTATGAGTGAGACACCGAGGCCATAGGTAATGGCCTCGGTGTAAATTGCAACCTCACGAGACTAGTCAAGTGAACCAGCGTCTTCTTAAAGGAACACTGCAAATAAAAAAAATGTAAGCGCAGAGATGAGACACGCAACTTCTAAAATAAAATTTCGATTAAACTATTTTTTTGCCCATTATATATTCCGCTAGAGAGAATTTAGAAGCAGAAAGTGGAGGTCGTAGCCCGCTAAGTCATATCCCGTGCTTACAAGGTGCTGGCATCTCTCATTGGCTTGATGGATTATTGACATTTGAAATGTTGGTAGTAAATTTGTACCTCCCCGTGGTATAGTATTTTAATTGACTATAATTTTTATGTTCGAGAAGCAAATAATCAAGATAGACACATCACTGTTTTAACATGTATTTTGAGTTTGATTCTCTCGCATAGGTTTGCAACGTTAAAAGAACATGGCTCCGGCGTTGCGAAGTACTGAACGAGCGAAGCTCCTTCAGCTTCTCAACTGTTATGAGGGCGAGATTTTTTTTTTTATATGTGTTTAGAGGAAGAGTTAATCAACTTACTTAGTTTGCTGCAAACAACAATCTCAAGTACGCGCCTTCAGAAGCGCTGAATAGATGCTTCTTTTCATAACGGAACTGGCCTAATCCTAGGGTTCCACATCAGCTCTGTTGATCGATATGCCTAGATTTCTTTCTTCGCGCGTGTTGATGCTGAATAAAGGCGTTGGTTCTTGTAAAGGCGGACCCGCTACTCTGTGAGTTATGCAACAGTCGTGATTACAACCACGGTTTCAATACCGAGTAGATACCTACACAGGTAAGAATTTGTGAGCCATTGTTTTTTTGGATGCAATAAGGGGTTCGGCTCGACAGGTTTGTTTAGTTACGTTTCCGCCATTGTGCCTCGAAAGGCAGTGTTTCACGTTTTCCAGGCCGGCTGGCCTATCAGAGCGAATATACTTTACGTCACGTTTCAGTTGTGCGTCATGATGCTCACGAACCTTGGCCACGGATTCTATGGGGAAAAAAACATAAGCAGCAAAGCTAGATAGACTCCATATTTATTTGTGTAGCTTTTTAGTTTTCCTGGTCGCTTAGTACGCACATTGATAGACGCAGACGGAGGCTTGTATTAGAGAGTAGGGAGTTTTAGAATAGCGCACGCTGAAGCTTTGCGTACGCAAAAAACAGCGTCGTCGCCACTGGGCATGCGCCGAACGCTAACCACGATTTGCGCCTTGCGTGCGCTAATTTAGCGCACGCTATTTCTCGGAAATTCCGTGCGTACGCATAGGGTCTTTGCGCTTCTCGAAGGAGGATTGGTAATCAGAAGTTGGCTAAAGCCAAGACGAGCACAGCTAAAAAAAATGGCGGCATCCAGGACGATGGTTGCGGCCGCTTTGGCGGCGTTGCGAGTGCGACGTCGGCAACATCCTAGAGACTGCGATTTTCAATACAGGACGACATTGTCGACATTGCAGTCAGTCTGGAAAAACCGTTAAGGTGGGCAACAATCACCGGCAACTTGATGCTTGTGACGAGCGAACGTTTATCGGCGAAGGTCACTACACTCTTGCCGAGGCGACGCAAGCGGACCCGACCGGTCGACCGCTCGCGTCGTAGTCTCACGTTAAAACAAATGTAAAATGTTACTCTGAACCAAAAATCTTGTTTTTTCTCAAGTTACAGAATTTCGTCAGTGAAACAAAAAAAAAACTTCATCTTGGTGGCGTTGCAAGCGCGAGATGCTTGGGCTTTTGCGTCGCGGCGGAGAAACACTATTCTAAAACTCTCTTGCGTCGGGTGCGCTAACGCAAGCACTAAATGTAGCGCCAGCGTGCGCTAAAAGTGCGCACGTTATTTTAAAACTCCCTAGTGTGTCATATATAGTTAAAGTTTGTTGGTCCTCCCGGTGGTGTGGGAGGCAGGTTCCGGTCCAATGGCCTGAAGCGTGGTGGAACGAATGTAGCTGAGTGACGGGTCGACTCACTGATTGTAGAGAACTATGTGAACTTATTTACACTCTAGCTAAAAGTCCCAACTTGGGAGGCAATCCTGCCTCGTCTAAAGTCTCGGCTCTCGTCCCCAATTTCTCTCAATCAAATCCAAAGTCCGAATCTCTCAAAATCCTCTCCGCACTCCTTTTGTAGGCCGGTAGGGGCCTCCTTTTCCCTCAGGAACCGACCGATTTCTTCAAATTATACCACTCCAACGTGGTACACTGTTCTCCAATGGTCGGCGAGCTGTCAACCTGGCGCTCCACCCGCCAAACCCAAATTCCTTGTAGAGTCGTTCTCTGCATTTTTGCCAGTCTGGATGGCGCCAACCGCTAAATTATTGCATCGGGCAAAGAGCGACAATTTTACACTAAGCGGCAAAACCCCCTATACACCGGCACACTCGGTTAACATCCACAAGCAGCTGCAAGAACGGGCTGTTCCAGGGATCTGTCCGAGCAGACTCCCGAAACCCGAGACGTTTCTTAACGACCGCGGGGGAGCCGCTCCCTCCTCTCGGCCGCTCTGCCCACGCAAATGCTCCCTCCAAAACGCCGATACCCACAAAGAAAGCTAAAAAAAATCAAGGCCGACGCAACTCTGGAAAGTTCTAACAAAAAAAAAACACCTTAGTTAATAAGCATGATTTCTATATTCTTAACTCCTCCCTACCAAGACTGTTGCGTTTACACTTGACGTAAGCGCAACATAAATTTCTTCCCCGAATAGCGCACTGGCAAATATTCAAACCGACCGCTTGGCCCACAGTTAACAAAAGCAACAACGTCAACATTACGCTCTAAAGGTTCACCAAGCGCTCCTCCGTAAATATCAGCAAAATCAAAAGGCACCGAAAAAAATGATTACCATTCTAGAACCAGAAATACTAAAACGGCGAACACGCTGCGCAGGAAAAACGTCTGAGCACAGACCATAATGGGTGCACAAAAAAAATTGTCATGATAGCTGTCAAGTTCCAAGTCACCCAAACTGCCACCAACGATCACACACAGGTTTGACCCACTCCTGTACATTCCAGGGTCCCGCAAAATCAGTGGTGGGAGCTCTCAAAACTACGGCATAATCATCATGCTCTAATCAGGCTTGTCTAGCCTCGACATTCTTACCAACGATCTGGCTACAAAGAACGTTTCAAATATGTGCGGACACTCAAACTTCTTCCGCAAAGAAGAAAAACTAAACACAAAAAATACATTACGTAGATCATAAAATACCGAGGGGCCAACCAAAGAGCAAAAGAAGAATTAATCAGAAGGGCAGTGAAATAAATGCAGGCTAAAGGCGAAACAAAAACCCAGTAGCCTCGCTAGCTACCCCCCCTAACCGCGGTCCTCTTCTCGTCCATTTCATTGTCGTTAAATTCGTTCTCAGGACTGCCTGGGGCAGCGCGCAGTCGGTCGCTTCCACGACACTCACTGATCCCGAGCTCAAACTGGAGGTCTGCCGTTTTCGGGTGCGAGCTCTGGCCATTGGCCGGAGTGGCTTATTTTTCTCCTCCGTGCGCATTTGGCGCTTGCCGCCCCCGCAGCACTTTGCGTCCAGACTCCCCCTTCCGAAGTAGCGCGACTGCGACGAAACCTTCTTCCTGGGCGTCGCCCCGCGATGCACCACCGGCTTGACCTCCGGCGACGACACGGCCCCGGTCCCGAAGTCGGTGCCTCTCCGCAGTCGGAACTTCCGTCTCGACGCCTGCATCGGAGGAATCAAGGCCCTTTTCGCCGTCCTCTCGCCGTCGTCCACGTTCTCGCCGTGGTCATCGCGTCGAAGCGCGGAGCCGATGCAGGGTTGGACCCGGAGCACCTCTCGACCGCCGACTCCGACCTGACACTGCGCCCCTTGCGCAGCTGCTTCTTTCCGGCCTGGGACGGCCCTTGCCTCCCCAGTGCTGTGGTGACCGGTGCGCCGGGATTCCCTGGATCCCTGCGCTCGATGTCGCCAACCAGGTTCGTCCCCTCGTCGCCGCCGTCACCATCGCTCCCGTTCTCGCTCTCGCCTCTTTGCGTCACCGGATCACCAGCGGGTGCATCTGCCTCGTCGGCGCCAGCTCTCCTCTGAAGGTGCTTCACCACGCGGCCACCGCGGTCATCGCCGTATCCGTTCTCCTCGCTGTCTTCTTCCAGATTTTCAAGCTTCTGCCGCTCATTCAAGATTTCGGGCAACCCGTCGGCGTCGTCCGTTTTCCCGGTGGGCTTGGGGCTCCCCCTACCCGCCTGCACCATCGGCTCGACCTCGATGTCGCCGCAGTCATCGTTGTTCGCGTCTGTCGTCCCGGTAGGCTTGGAGTGTCCCTTACCCGTTTTGACAACCGCATCGGATGCGCCGCCCGTTTCGACCCGGCCCTCGTCTTTCCTACTGCGTGCGGCGCGACTTCTCTTCTGCCTGCTTATCATTAAATTGGGCGATCTAGAGTTTGGCTTTGAGAGCTGCAATTTTTAGCTCAAACGCGTTCTCGCTCTCACTCCCTTCACCGCCGTCACCATCGCTCACGCTTTCGCAGCGGGAATCGATGTTCACCTGTTCCGGGCATGTCGTCGACGGCAGCAGGTGACTCTTCCACTCCTCCAGGTGCTGTTCGCCCGTCCTGACGACCGCCTCTGATTTTCCGCTCGCTACAACCTGGTCCTCATCTTTCCCACCGCGGCGCCAATCCTCCTCGTCCTGATTAGCGTAAAATTTGGCTATCTGGAGTTTGAGTCTTAAAGATGCAATTTTTAGCTTGAGCGCGTTCTTCCTTTCACTCCCTCCCCCTTTTGATGCGTCGCCCAACATCGCCAGGCTCTTATCACCGTTCTCCCTCATTGTACCTCGAGCTCCTTTAGTCATCGACCGCGACACCGCTGACATGCGAAACCCGGAGGAAACCGAAATGATTCCCACCTGTGTCAGTGCGCCGCTCTTGAGGCGATGACTCTCCGGTGTCGCGCGATGTACCCCGTCGGAGTCGGTCCTGGGTTCGGGTACGGCTGCTCTATTCTTCGTGTCGCAACCCACGCAACTTTCCCGTAGACGATGTTGCGTGATCGATGCACTTTGGACCGCAGCACAGGAAGCTTCTCGCGTAGATGTTGCTCCGTCTCTCGTTCTCTTCGGGCCGTAACCCACAAGGCCTCTCACGAGGATGTCGCCTTGTTCACATCGGGTCGAAAACCACAAGGCCTCTGACGGGGATGTCGCCTTGTTCTCTTCGGGTCGAAACCCACGAGGCCTCTCACGGGGATGTCGCCTCGTCCACTTCGGGTCGAAACCCTCCAAGACCTCTCACGGGGATGTCGTCCTGGTCACTTCGGGCAGGAACCCACGAGGCCTCTCACAGGAATGTCGCCTCGTCCACTTCGGGTCGAAACACACGAGGGCTCTCACGGGGATGTCGCCTCGTCCACTTTGGGTCGAAACCCCCCCCCCCCCCCCCAAGTCCTCTCACGGGGATGTCGTCTTGGTCACTTCGGGCCGGAGCCCAAGAGGCTTCTCACGTGGATGTTGCCTCGTCCGCCGTTGAGCCGAAGCTCACGTACTTGCCTTCAGGTCGCCGCCACGTCGTCTCACAGAAAATTGCTCCACCATTCTGTCGACTGCGCCAGTTAAAGTTTGTTGGTCCTCCCGGTGGTGTGGGAGGCAGGTTCCGCTCCGATGGCCTGGAGCGTAGTGGCACGAACGTCTCTGAGTGACGGATCGACTCACTGCTTGTAGAGAACTATGTGCCCTTATTTACACTCTAGTTACAAGTCCCAACTTCGGAGACCATCTTGCCACGTCTAAAGTCTCGACCCTCGTCCCCAATTTCTCTCATTCAAATCCAAAGTGCGAATCTCTCAAACTCCTCTCCGCACTCCTTTTGTAGGCCCGTAGGGGCCTCCTTTCCCCTCAGAAACTGACCAATCTCTTCCAATTCTACCACTCCCACGTGGTACACTGTTCTCCGATGGTCGGCGAGGTGTCAACCTGGTGCTCCAACCGCCAAACCCAAATTCCTTGTAGAGTCGTTCTCTGCATTTTTGCCAGTCTGGCTGGCGCCAATCGCTAAATTATTGCATCGGGCAAAGAGCGACAATTTTACACTAAGCGGCAAAACCCTCTATACACCAGCACACTCGGTTAACATCCACATGCAGCGGCAAGAACGGGCGGTTCCACGGATCTGTCCGAGGAGACTCCCGAAATCCGAGACGTTTCTTAACGACCGCGGGGGAGCCGCTCCCTCCTCTCGGCCGCTCTGCCCACGAAACTGCTCCCTCCAAAACGCCGATACCCACAAAGAAAGCTAAAAAAAAACAAAGCCGACGCAACTCTGGAAAGTTCTAACAAAAAAAAAACCTTACTTAATAAGCATGATTTCTAAATACTTAACTTACATGATGGAATGCTAGTACGGCGCTTTCATGGTCGCGTGTTGTTAGAAATGATTTCAGACGAAGGATAAATTGCCGAGACACGGAAGCCAAATTGACGCCGAAGCGCAGCTTTCGTGTGCGCGACACAGGGCATTGATGAGGACGATAGATGGCAGCGACATAGCAGACGATGCCGGAGGCTGCAGCTCGTCTGCTCGCACGTCAGGCAGCGGAATAAAACATCTAGACTAGACGCACCGTATGACGCGCAGTGGAGACACCACGGTAGTAAGCCCGTTCGTTTGAGCAGCCAAGCCAGTCCAGTAGTAATGGGCCGATTCATTGATCTGTGGGCGGGGATTAGAGAGATTTAATTAATACCTTTATCCCACTTGTCAAAATTAGGTCTGATAAGAATCACTCCTGTTTTAATCGTCAACTCAAGAGCTTACGGAATAAAAAGTAAAGACTCTACTCTTCAGCTAAGCGACTGGCAACAGATATCGCTTGGTCACGGTACTTGAGTGTTAACAAAAAATATGTCACACGCTTGCGACAGATAAAAAAACACTTTTTTTAATGATGACCTACTTTTAATACTAGAAAATAATCCCAGAAACGTTTGGCGACTCATATCACCTCCTGAGAACCCCTGTGCCATACCATTAACGACTGACGAAGTCATACGTATTCTAGAGGCTGATAACCCGATGGTCCTTAGAGATCACTTCGAATCAGTCTACAACATTGAAGACACGGACAACATTCCTCCAGCTGGTGAAGTCGACTACCCTTTGATGGCGCCCATCGCTATCTCTGCACTCGGCATTGAAATGCTTATCGACGACTTAAAAATATCGATCTCCACTGGCCACAACAATATAAATCAAAAAATTTTAAAGAACACCAAAAAAATCTCTAGTAAAATCCTTTGTCTACTCTTCCAACAATCCCTAGCCACAGGCCGAATTTCCACCGATTGGAAGATTGGCAAGAATATCCCGATCCACAAAATGGTGACCGTAGCCTAGTTGCAAACTACCGCCCTATATCCTTGATGAGCGTGGCATCCAAATTGCTCGAGCACATCATATTCTCCCACACAGTATCTCATCTAAAAAATCACAATTTTTTTTTTTTTATGAGAAGCAGCATGGTTTTCGCAAAGGGTTTTCGTGCGAATCACAACTAATAGAATTCACTCACGACATTCACATAAGCATGAACCTGTAAACTCAAACTGGTGCCATTTTCTTAGATATTTCTAAAGCATTTGATCGTGTTCCTCACTACCGACTGCTCGCTAAACTCCCTTCACTTCGCATTGACTGTCTTACACTTTCCTGGATAAGCAACTTCTTAACGCTACGACGCCAATACACAGTGTGCGGTAATTACCAATCTAACATGTCTGATGTAATTTGTGGTGTGCCACAGGGAACCGTGCTCGGGCCTCTCCTTTTTTTTTTAATATACGTGAACGCCTTACCCGATTCCATATCGTCCAAAATACGCCTCTTTGCAGATGACTGTTATTTACAGGCAAATAACTAATCCCGGTGATCACATAATGCTCCAGCAAGACCTAAACTCCATCAGTGCTTGGTGCGACAATTGGCTTATGTCTCTTAATGATTCAAAATGCAATGTAGAAACTTTCAGTCGCAAACAATCGCTATCGCTTCATTCATATCTTTTGTACAACTCACCCCTCTCAAACTCAACCTCTTACAAATACCTTGGTGTTCATCTCTCTGACAACCTATCCTGGTCTAACCACATCGACGCCATTACAAGTTCTGCATCCAAAACTCTGGCATACTTGCGACGCAATCGTTTCTCTGAACCCCCCCAACCTACGCAAGTTAGCGTACGAGACATACGTTTGCCCAATACATGAATTTGCTTCCGCTGTATGGAACCCCCACCAGAAATACCTTATCAATCAGATCGAAAGCATCCAAAATCGTGAGTTCGTTTTATAACATTAACCTACTCTCGCCAAGGAAGTGCCTCCTTTCTTAAAAACTCAATCCTCTTACAACAAATTTAAATACGTCGCACCGCTGCCCTTTTATGCATCATTCCTAAATCACGCTATTCTAGCCGCAACGTTATCGCTCCCCTGCTTGAGCCTCCTAACCGGACATCTCGTCGTTTGTCTAAGAGCCGAAGTTATAAGCGCATTTTTGGTCATACATCTGCCTTTAATAACTCCTCACTACCGCGCGCAATCATAGACTGAAATCCTCTTCCTGATCACATAACCGCACTTTCCTACCCTACAGCATTCCAAGTAGCTTTTTTAGATTTTTAAGTACTATTTAGTGTTTGTTTACAGTGATGTTCTTCCCCACATAATGAAGTGTTATATGTGATAGGGCCCTACACTTTGTATATACATAATTTTGTTAAAGCGGTTTTTCAGCTGTGTTATTGCTGTCCTGTTGGTACTCTTCTTTTACATTTTTCTCTTGTACGTGTTGGCTATACTGTAATTTAACCAAATGCCCCCTTGTGTGATGTCCAGAAGTGGACCTTCAAGGTAATTATGAATAAATAAATAAAGAAATAAAAATACGTAAAAAAACGCGTCGAGTGGATTCGACCACCGCCACCAAGACGTCCGTATCGCCAGAGCAGCGCCTTGTACCACTCGTCCACTAAACGCGCGGAGTAACTCATTTTTTGTGTTTTCATACGGACTACTCCAGTACCTTTCCCAGCGTTGCACGCTTTGTCTGAAACGAAATATGATCCTGAGTAATCCGCTGGGGCGTGGCAGATGCTCTTCGTTGTTTCGGCACGTAAATCTCCCGAATTTCACATTAAGTTGAGGATCTCAGTGTGGACAAACTAACAATTGTTTCATTACTTAACGGTTTGCTAGAAAAACGATGCAAAAATATATTTATAAAAAAACAAGATAAGCAAATATGCGTCTTTGTAGTCGAAATGATGAGATACATGGCTTCACAGGTTAGTCACTACTTAAGTGAGTATAGCTAGGGGCGTGAAACCTACTTCCGCGGGCCATACGAGCTGAAACACCCGATCTGGACTTTTTCTCAGTCTGCGTTCACCAGATGCTCTACCATCTCTCAATACGGCAAATAATCCGAAATAAAAGCCTTTAAGTAAGTATTACATTCTTAGTTCGGGCAACAACTGTCACCAAAATTCGGAGGTACACAAAAGAAGTATAAATGATTCGTTGATCATTTCATATTCACCGCGATATGGATTCGAGTTTTTATGGTTCCAATATTAGTCACGAACGTTGTGACTTGAGTACCAGATTTATATAGCATAAACTTGGTTAGCGCAAGAAAGGCGATATTTATTTGAGATTTGTCGGGATTAACGCAATATTTTATTTTGAATAGCCAAGCGTTAAATCTTCGTCAGCAAAATATATCTCCGTGTTTTTTTTTTGTAACTTATGAACAAATGTAATTTCAAGAGTTTAAAAATTGTAAAAAGCCTGAAATACTGCATCCGGCTAAAGGGAAGTGCCTTGCAAAATATCCCATAACATGAGTAACACAGGCGACTTTGGAGGAAATTATAATGGTCAAAAAAACCTATTTGTTATCTCTTCTCACGTCGCTTTTCAGTGCTGGTTCGAACTTGCAGTGAAGGTTCGTTGATCCTTCCTGAAACAAAAAGGTTCACGAGTCAAGCTTGGCTGTTTCTTTGACACTTCAATTGTTTCGTTCACGCTTCAATTTCTCTGTTTATCCTTCCACAATTTTTTTTTTTTTTTATGAAATTCACCAAAGGCCGCCGAACCGGCATGCACTGAACAGCTTTGAAATTCGAATAGCGCAAAATATTTCCGCAGTAATTACAAAGGTGACGTCATATTTGACTTGTAGGATCAAGAAAGTTCACTGCGTAGTTATAAAGGTTCTGATTCAGAAGCAGTGATGTGATTGAGCTCCAAGCAATAGTTGGGAAGACTGGCTCTAATAGCCTAGCTACAATGCGTGCACTAGACATTGTCATCATCTCTCTGCTTCTTCTGGAATGGTAAGACACAATATCGTATTATCAAGCATAGGCATGGAACTCACTCTAAGACATCAATGAATGTAAAAAAAAAACTAATTGGATTTTTCTTGTCATGTCTGTGTATTTGTGCATTCCACTACCTAGTCTCACAACAGTGCCGTGAGCATTACATGGGTATTTTATAAAACCTGCAATTTGAATTATCATGACTGAATGGAATGTGCGAATAATGATACTTTACGATTTTTCAAACCGCACATGCGGAATGGGCGAGGAATAAGTGGGATTTTTACCGGTGTAGTTTCACTTTCCCAGTAGAACCGTTCGCTTTATTTCAACGACACAGCATCTGTATTTTGTTTATTGCTGACCCTTTCAAGGTCTGGTAATATGCTGTATAAGCAGTCTTGTACACATTACTCGAAATATTTATCGGATTACCAATACAATTGACCTTGATTAAAGAAGTATTCAATTAGATTATTTGATAACCCGAGACTAGAAGTTATTGGCACTTACGTGAACAAGTAAGCAGTTACTTCTCTGTTTACTTCAGATTTTCAAAACTACAGTGTTTCATCATAGTGTAAACCCTGAAAGAAAACAAAAAATAAAGTGATGGACAAAATTTTTTTTATCCTTGCCTCAAGGTTTCGATTATGAGGTCCCTAACCAGAACGCGCTTATACTTTCCCTGCTTGTCGTGTTTATTGCCGGTTTCAAAACGGGTCTTCTGTGCTATACTTTATTTTACTAAAACCACAAACTCTTCTTACCTCCTTTCTTGGCTCCTTGATCACTCAATTTCCGTAAACCATCTTCCTGTCAGAGATTTGGTTCCAGGATTCCTTTGTAGGATTCTTGTATGAAAAAAATGAAGCCTTTAGAAACCAGAGGGTAAAACCTAAATGGTACAAATAATTTTAGTACTTCCAAAATTAATCAGATTACTGGTGTGGCTACGTGTAAATAGATGTAATCAAAGTATTACAGAATTACTTTATAAAGTATCAAACAGAAGTAGTTTGATTGCTTGTAATGAGTACTGTAGAAGCCTGAGTATATATGTGACCTTCAATCAGAAGTCAAGTGACAGGGTCGCCCGTATTCAAAAGAGCGTCAGTACACGTGCGCTGAACATACGCATAAAATTGGTCGGGTGTAAGGAAAGCCTGTCATGAAACAAGGAACATGGGATTGAACATAGCGGCCGAGCGTGAGAAGCGAGGCGTCTTCGAGTGTATAAAGAAAAGTCAAAATGTGGATTTTTCTTTTATTTTTCTTTTCACGATAGTTGGGCGGTTGGTTGCGAATGACAAGGGCGAGGGCCTTCAGCTGCATGACTTACCGTCTTAGAGGAGACACGTTGGTTTACATAAATATTCGACAATTTTGAGCAGATCGTGCGCTTCTTGGTTCTTTTGGCATTGGTCTGGAGAATTGGTGGTTAAACGTTTTATTCACGTTCTAAGCAGTGGTGTTAAGGTGTGTCTTGGTCATTCGCCTGATGAACCGGAAGTTTGCTGGGAAGTCGAAAACCGAAGCAACACCTGGTGGCGTTTGCACACAGAAAAAGGTTTATACCGTCGTACGTGTCAGTGCTTGAAATTATAGCCTTTCGTGCCTGCTTCCTATACTTTCTGCCGGTTTTGATTAATATGGTTATATCTGGAAGTGCGCTTTGTGTGTAGCAGTACCAATTCCTTCAAATGCCAGCATCACTCATAGATCCGGCCACTGTAGTCGTTGCTAGATATTAGTCATAATTAGATTACGAGATTGCGTCATTACCATACCGGTACCCTCTTGTCTGGCCTACTGTATGACAGCACTTCCTGATCGTTGCGTTTTTGTTTTGTTTTTTGCATATGAATTGCGGTAGCTTAGAATACCTTATTTGTTAGGCCTTTAAGTGGAATTGGTGCCCATAGATATATCATGAGAGACTTCCTTCTTATGATAGTTGTAAAAAAAAACCGAAAAATAAAGGCTCAGGTTGTTGAAAATGCAACCGATACTTTTCAAAATGCAGTGCTTTCTGATGGCTCAAAAGCCCTTTGCCTTTCAACAGAATAGTGAAGGTCATGAAACTGTATTTCATTGGTCACAGTATTTTTTAAAGGTCAAATTCAGAAGAGTTTAATTTTTTGGTGTGAACACAAAGAAATGTACAGTACAAAGCTGCGACCCATTAGCGCATTTGTGAAATTTCCACCATCAAATTTCTTACTCTAAATTAACATCTTCGTATTTCAATGAAACTTACTTTTTGTCTCCCTTCGCCAGAGAAAAGCTTTAGATCCAAACTTGTTGCAATAGATTAAACGGAACATACTCCCTCATTTAAGCAAATACAGCGGCTGTATCTAATGTGTGTGTCGTGTTGTGTTGACATCTCGAACCAACAGGCCTCTTATATCATGCGCTTCGTATTATCTTATATTTCAACCTTCGTCAGCATCAAGGAGGCCGCCATTAGTTTGGCAAAGATATCGTACACTGAAAAAAATGAAAGTGATCAATGTTGCCAGGTAGAATTTCGAAGAGGGTGTATTGCATATTTTTCAATAACTGCGACATTCGTAAAATTTAAATCCCTGTAGGGGCGTGTTTCTTGCTTTCGAATGTAAGCGAAAAAAATTTACAGATGGGCCGCTCAAAATGGCACTGGTCAGACCCCCTTTTATCGTTAATCTTGTATTCTTCCCCCTCCCCCCCCCCCCCCGAACAAAACAAAAAGTGTATGCATCTTCCCAATGTCTACACCGTCACATCCCAGGGTCCTCTCTTCCCACCCCAACACGCCTAGGTTTGTTGATACGGAAAGCAAATAAAGCATGCGCCATGCGTACCAATGCCACTAGTGTCACCGGCAAAGAAGTGTTTTTTAATGGTGAATAAATTCCATGTCAGGAATAACTACATCACTGGCAAGAAATCAAGCGCGAGCATGGCTTTTTCATTTCACCATTTGTCATTTGTGCTGGAAAAGTCACTTGTGAGACTGGCTCTTCAGAGTGCGTTCTATGCACGAGAGGTCGCACATATGCGCTTTGACAACCGAAGGCTCCACCTCGCGACTTCGCTTGTACTGAAGAAAACTTGTCAAATATTTCATGGGCTTACTCACTTGGGATATTTACAACTAAAATAGTTTGTATGTGACTTTCTGCTGTTGACTACTTTGTAAGCGGAAGTGATGCTAGTTTTCTCATAAGTACCTCAGTTTTCACTATTTGAAGGCTATCAAGTGCGTTATCGAAGATGATCACCTTCTCTGTAACCGACACCACGGAAATATCACAGTGGTGCATTGTACATCTTCACAATGTTTACTTATCGAGATCGATTTAAACACAAATACCGGAGTATTACTTGAATGAATGGAGAGTTGGGCTAGTTGGTAAAAGTTAAAGATAAAAAACAGCGCGAAACACAAGGACACAGAGGAGAGAAATACATACACCTTGTCCTGTATGTATTCCTCTCCTTTGTGTCCTTGTGTTTCGCGCTGTTTTTCATTATGAACGCCCTATTACTGGAGCGCCCATTGGCGCATTTTATCCGTTCTTAGTATTATGCAGTCTTATTTGTTTTCGCTTCAGTACAGGCTGAAATAATTTATATCTGAACACGTGTCTTCTCCTAGATCGTTTAGTCTCGCTTGTTTTATTTTCTCTTGCTACGAAGTTGAAACCATTGGTGCCCAGTTTTGTGGTATATAACGGTTGCATTGAATAAATACCATTAACTCAAAGTGCAAAGGAGCGACTCTCGAGGAACCAAGCATCTTAACGTTCTTGGACTCGGCGATAGCCTGCCATACGATGTTTTGCAATTTTTTTTTGCGAGATACAAAGCTGTGTGTAATTTATTTTACTAAGCGGGGTTTGTCGTTGCTTAGATACGTGAACTACTAAACTATAACGAACGGGTTCTATCTAATGAAACCGAATAAGAAACGAGTGGCTGTTTCTTATTAGGTTTCATTAGATAGAACTCGTTCGTTATATTTTAGTACTCATTTAATATTGTTTCGAAACTTCAATGGGCAACATTACGGCTGGGCACAATTAATCTCAATTTTAATTAGTTGATGATGCAGAAACAAAACTAACAATGCAGTTACAAAACAAAACGCTCGTAATCACTCATATATATACGCGCTTTCTAACTTATATGCACACTCTCAGCAACAGTGGATGAAGCATTCACATCCTTTATCCAATATATATCACCCCAAAAATCACGATTCGACGTTAAGTCCAATGACGTCAAACCGACGATACCAACTTTCAGGAGTTGAGGTACACAATTTATTAAAATATATAATGTAAGCATTAAATATGTTGAGAGGCTGACAAAAGGAGACTGTCTCTGCTGAAATCCAAGATCAAACTGATCTGGCTTTTTATTGCCACGCTATCCTCTTCTTCCTCCAACAGTGGCTATTGCGACAAATACTAAAGGAAAGCATTCAATTCTTTGCTTGACCTGCTGAAAAACCTAAGCGTTTTTTAAGCAGCAGATTTATAGGCCCAGCCATGCTCAATGTCATATCCTCATGCTCTTGCTCTCAATGTCGCGTAATTAATGTCACGTAAGCGCCGGTCGCGTAAGCTCGTAAGCATCGGTAGCTGAGGTTGCCGCAACCTGACGTCCTTGACGTCGTCCTTGAAATCGTCCTAGAGGCCGTCCTTGAGATTCTCCGAGAGGTTGTCCTAGAGGTCGTCCTAGACGTCGTCATAGTGGTCATCCTAGAGGTCGCCCGTGAAGTCGCCCTAGAAATCACTCTTTGAAATCGTTCAAGAGGTCGTTCTTCACGCCGTCCTTGACTTCGTCTTAGACGGAGTCCTTGAGGTCGTCCTAAAAGTCGTCCTAGAAATCGTCTAAAACATGGTTCTTGAGGTTGTGCTAAAGGTAGTCCTCGACACCATCCTTGACGTCGTCAAGAGGTTGTCCTAGAGCACGTCATAGACGCCGTTCTTGTCGTCGTCCTCGACGTCGTTCTAGAAGCCATCCTTGATGTCTTCGATGTGTGAACGGCATATTACAACCATATTATCAATATATCATTTTCTTTCCTAATTGTTTTCACTAAAGATGTTCCTTAAAGCATTGCATTTGGTCGAATGAATGTGGCTTTAAATTTTTGTTGTATCTGATACCTACAGTCATGCAGATACTAAATAGACTCACGCGGGCGGGCGCTTTGTTCCGAGGAGCGCTTGACTGGTGGCTTACGTTCGAACTGGCGCTGACCTCAAGACTCTTCTATGTGCAGCAGACAGGGGAGATCCTATCAACGCGAGCTCCCGTTATTATCTGCGCCTGTGTCACCGCGGTCTGATTGAAAGGGGGAGAGGATCCTCAAAACGGCAGATGATAACATCAGTTCGCGTTGATGGGCTCCTCCTATCTGCTCCCCATGGAAAAGTCCTGACGTCAGCGCTAGTTCGAACGTAAGCCACCAGTCAAGAGCTCCTAGAAACGAAAACAACTCCCGCTCCCATGGAGGTATTTAGTATCTGCAAGGCTGTACAATAGATATTTAGGGAGTTATATCACACAGCTAATAAGCCACTCGTAAATAGGTGGTATCGTCAATTCAACGTCGGTGGACTAAACTTCGAGATGTTTTATCGGGGTGTTATATACGAGACAAGGGTTGAATGCACAAGACACCCTATTTTTGAGAGTGCACGAGCACATGATTGAGGTCCCTCGCACACTCTTTTACTCACGCGCATACCTATGCACATACCTATGCACATAAGACCCTTCTCACGCAAACGCACACACGCGCACACATACGCATGCACGTGCGCTCTCACACGTCGCACCGGCACTCACATAGTTTGAGTAAGATTGGGTGGGCGTGCCCGCTCTTACAAGACGCATGACCGCAATTACACGAATCAAGCCTGCTCTTATACGTGAGTGGAAATGTCCGTGCGCTCTTAAACTCATGTCACATCGACTAACCACTGGGGCGACAGCAACACATCCTCATCAACAGTTGGTCTACCTTGTTCTCTGGCGCCGTGTTGTGGGACAAACCTGTAACATCCCGGAAATATCGGAACAACACAGACAACAGCAACAGTGTTGCCCGGGTGTGAAAGCGATCGGCAAGCAAAAACATCAGCAATCTGGGTTGGGTAATGCGTGTTTAACATATGGGTAGATGCTAAAATATTTTGCCGTATACACGACAACACAGATAGCTTTCGTGGCAGAATTCCTTATCAAAAACGTCATTTTAATAGCTTACTACGATAAAGGTTTGAAAACGGTATTTATGCATAATTAAAGCTCTCGTGCAACTACAATAATTTGATTAATGGTTTTACTGCGGAAATACGAAAGACGATTGTCGAAATAGTCAGAGCTAGGCTCAGGAATGTTCATGCGATCGTTGAAATTAGAGCTACCAAAAGTGAAACCAACATTACTGCTAGTGAAATAAAATCTCATGCCTAGTCACCCGTTGATAAAGTTTAATAAAAATCATCCACTGAAAAAAAGCTATTAAAAGTCGAAGTTTGAAAACGACACCTCTTATCAGGATTGTTGATGCTTTTAACCTGAAAGCAGCCACTGCCAGATACCTGAATTGTTAAGAAAATTACCAGAACGTTTGGGGACTTAAGCAATGACATAACAGGTGGCAAACGGAAGTAGAGAGCGGTGAAATCATTTTTAACCGTATTAAATTGGTAGGTTGGGTGCGTTGGTAAAGGTTGAACATGAAGAAATATCACGCACAAAGAGACAAGGACAAAATAGGAAGGAACAAGATCAGAGACAGGCGAGTACTCAGAACTCTGGTATACTAGGTGAAGAGAGGAAATTCAAAGCAAGCATCATTCATGACAGGGGACACCGACACCAGAGGGAATACAGTTCAGTCACTGCCAAATTATTGAAAAGGGCAGCTTCTTCTTCACTCAAAGCAACCGACGGCTGACTAACGCAGCGTTCGGCCAAACTGAAGATGGTACACGCCTCGAGCACCTCTTGTGTTTGTTTTTCTTTAAACCATTCAATGATGTTTTTTTTTCAAGATGGCGAACACGTACATCTATCGCAATGTACCGAAAGGTGACCTCATACAGTTGAGGTTGAAGAAAGATTGTGCTCTCACAGCGGGTGGTGCAGACATCGCCTAGTGTATTCGAAATAGTATCGCATAATCTATTGCAAGTAGGTGTGGTGTTTCCAAATTACTCTCAGCCCATAAAAATTCCGACTAATGTGTTCTAAGGTCCGCGCCGAAGCGAGAAACATTATGAACAAAGCACGTGCCACAAAGCATGCGCGTGCTTATGTTCCTGTGAACGATGCTGACTTTCAGAGTGGACTGTGTCTCAATTACTGGCTGCGAAAGCACCATCTTTTTTTAACGTCAATTGTAGGAGTTAACATTTCGGTACATTACAAGAGCTGTATGTGTTCGCCACCTTTAGACAAAACCTCAATCACAGGGCGGTTCAAAGAAAAAAAAAAGAAACACACGCGAGGTGCTCTAGGCGTATACCATCTTGGGTTTGGCGGATCGCTGCGTTATTCAGATGTTGGTTGCTTTGAGTGGAAAAGAAGTATTTCTGCAATCATATGACTGGGACTGAACTGTATTCTCCTTGGTGCCGGTGTCACCAATTAAAATTAAATCTTGATTTACCTTCCCTTTCTTTACCTAACATACCATAGTTATGAGTACGGGCCTGTGTGCGGTCTGTGTTCGTTTAACTTTTGTTCTTGTCTCTGCGTGCACGATTTTTCGTCATGTTTATTCAACCGATCGTCATAAAGGGAGATCGTGTCGGTGTCTCAGGTTTCAAGCACTGTCAGTTCAGCTCAACACCAGGCTTGAAAAGTAACTTTAGGGTACTGTCGGTGCGAAGTCAATTGTACACTAGAAATAGGAATTGCATCAAAAGGCAGAACTGGACAGAAAGACTTCATACGGCGGCCTGAATCCCGAACGTATCAGTGATTTTATCTTCCTCGGTTACGGCTAGCTGCTTTTTTTAACGAATGAAATAAATTTCGATAAAATAAATGGAGGCAAATGCTTTCCATTTCTTGTTTTCTAATCAAAGTTAGTGGTTGATGTCGTCAGGTAGTCACTTCCAGCCCTTCAAACACACGATACATTTCTATAGTCGCAATTCCAGTGTCGCCAAACATCACATAAACGAAGCTAAACAATGAACAAAGCGGAGTGTTGGACCTGCCGTAAGCGAGGTGTGACAGAGTATTCTCCGTCTGATGGAGAACAATTCGTCGAACACGGTTGCCGGCCGACAAAAACATCTTTCCGCCTCGATTCGACAAAGTAGCCGACAACATGTTTTTCTCGTGTTGAAGGAGAGAGTTGTCCTACTATTTTCTCATTGTGACAGCGCCTTTACACGCACGGACATGCCTACACAGGTGTAAAAGCGCACGTGCGCGCCTAGACAGGTGTAAACGAGCAACTGCGCGCTAACACGCGTATGCACACGTATTCGCTCACTTTCACGCGCACACACATGCACGCACGCGAACATAGAAAATTAATACAGCCGCTATACTTAAAAAAAAACATTATTGTTATCGGTTTTGAAGAGTCTGATATATTTAGGTGTTACCCTTGTCTTGCACATTTTCATAAGTTATCATTTTCGATCACGCACTTACAAGGCATCTACAAAAATATTATTTCGATTTTTTGCTCTACGTGAATTTTTTTTTCAGCTTCTACTATGTCGAGTGCGCTCCCGGAAGACGACCACCTTATACGAAAAGGGGTACTTGTAGAGAACCTGTAAGTATATAAAATGTTTTAACTCTGCAATTTTTATTGGAAATCGGTTCTACTAATGAGGCATCACCAGCAAAAAGGGGAGGGGGGGGGAGTATAAAAACAACGATATTCTTTCACATACGTCTTTATCATCATTGAAGGCGGTGTGTTTCAGAATTTTTGCGTCCTTATTGCACACTCTCGACAGGTGTCCGCGCTTCCGCTCGCCCCAATAAAATGAACCCAGGGATTAGTATTTGAAAGTTGTGTAAGAAGTATGCATAACGAGAGTGTCCATTATTCAATTTTTTACGCGTCTATTTACCTGATAATATTTATTTAGTAGTATTTTTTTCTGAATATTAATATCTTAACATGAGTTAAGCGGACCTCAACATATTACCGCATATTAAGGGAGATATACGAGTTCCAAACTACGAAAGTTGTGCTCTGTAAGAACCTGAAAAGCCGAGATTTTGAACCTACGATTTTATGGTGTATAAAAAATAAGTAATTGGGGGGAAGGTTTTATTGTGAGGACGGTAAGATACAAAAACAATTTTAGAATTACAGAAAACACGCTGAAGCTATGAGTTCCTTAAAATGGTCAAATCAGAAAGTAGTCTTTCATTGTAATATTCCAGTTGACCTGCTAATAATGCGTTACACTTAATACGTTTATTTTTCAATTGACCGACCGGAGTCGTTTGGGATCCAATTCGATCATCTGTTTAACTGTGTCACCTAGAAGAAGATATTTCAAATATAAAACCGCTCCACATTTACCCGACTCCTACCATCAAATAGTGTTTTGTTTTTCTCGCTGGAATGAAAGAGTATTCATGATATCTGATCCTCTCATCAGTAAAAATCATAGTAGTTAATGCAAGAAAGAGCTTTGCAAGTGAAAAAAATGACATCACACGCTAGGTCTGCCTAGGTTTATTAAGTGATAGGAGCGGCACTATTTGGCAATATATAGGTCCTTATGAACTTAGAAACCAAGCTACCATACAAAAAAACTTTATACAAAAACCGAGGCACTTCGTTTTCGTACGATTAGCAGTGGATTGTCTTTAGTTATTCGGCACTGTTTGTCGTAACATTTGCTATAACGCAAACGTTGTTTCTTTCATATAATGGACACCAACCTGCCACACCTATACTGCATATACTGTCATCCTCCTTTCTACGTATCTCAACAGTGTGATAGTGTAATCAGCATTAAACTACTACAACCACAGACTAAACCGCTTACATTTTCTCCCCTTTCCCTGTGCACCAAAGCCTGAAATTCTGTACCTCAAACCTTCGTAACTGTTAATGACCCACTTTTATTTCGTTCAGAGTGCAAAATATTTTGAAAATCTTACGACTTGTGTTTACGTGCCTCTCATTTCTTACATGTTTTCTGTTAACTGTCTACATAGTGAGGCTGTCCAAACATTTAATGCATACTAAAATAACTGCATGTTTTTAACTTCTCATGTAATACATCTCTGAGATGTTCCTGAGAGCAATTAAACTTGATCGTGAACTTGAGCTGTTGATCTCTTAGAATTTTTAGCTGTCGGCTAGTACTCACACTGCGAGCCTAAAGGGGCACTAAAGTGCATTTTGAATATCCTCATCTTATGACCGTAACGCAATCTACCTGCTCTAAGCATCCTAAATAGCCCGAAATAACATTTATGCGCGGCCGATTTTTATATTAAAAAGTGATCAAAGTTCCCGACACTTACCGTTTGCGCAGTACGACGGATGGAGCTACAGAACCTTGCTCAGTAAGGTCCCACGACGGACGGCGCTTTTCAGGTCCTCGCGACCGATGGGTTCACGCGTGCAAGAGCGGGACTGGTTCACTGCTCGTCCACGCTTGAACCCATCGGTCGCGAGTAGCTGATAAGTTCCGTCCGCCATTAGACCTTATTCAGCAAGGTTCAGGAGCGCCATCGGTCGTGCTGCACAAACCGTAAGCGTAGAGAACTTTTGTGACTATTTTTAATACGGGAATCATCCGTGCATGAATGTGATTATCAGGAGAAAAGAAATGGAATTAGATATGCTAGTGTTAGGCTTTAGAAGCTTTAAACAGCATGTATTTTAACACACTCTTTTAACACATTTTTGTAATAATGTGGGTGCCCTAAGTTAACATGTATATGAGTATATAGTTAAAAAAAAACAAGCGGAGAACACCAAATTTATTTAGTGGTTATATTTCTTTGCACTTTCAACAAACTTTTACTTTGCCCTAAATCTAATGTGCGAAAAAAAAACTCCTTCTGCATTACATCTTCATCTGTAGGATTAGAAATATAATAGGGAAGCTTCGTCACAAAGTTCAAAGAGCCGAGTTGGTGTTCATTATTATTACGCTCGATCTTTTTTTCACTATAGCGTGGATAACTGAACTTCTAAAATAAAACTGTGATGACCTTCTCACAAACTGATGATGTTACAGATATACTAGCGGAACACGGTGTAATTTCCCTATGTTCGCAAGCGACTCGCCGAAAGTGAAGTCACCTCGGAAATCCTGAAGCATTTTCAGGTGTTTATTATTGATCGGCAACATTCAAGCAATCAGTCTGGTGGTCACGCTGTTGTCTTACAACGCTCCAGTATATGGTCTAAAGTTTCATTACTCACGCCGCAAGAGGATGGTGCTGTCCCTATATTGATTTACCAATAATAATAACCTTCTGGTTTGTAAACTTCCGTATTATCAACTGATGTATGAAGAACATGATGCTCTTTGTGATCATCTATCTCATCCGTATGTGCTCGTTGACGATTTTAATTCTGATAACCCTATATGGGGAGTGGTTGAAGGAATGCACGAGGAGCACTTTTTTAACGAGCTTTACTCTCAACGAATTTGTGTTTGCTCAACTCGAAAGAGGCTACACACTTTCCACAGCAACAAGTATAGTTTAGTAACATATTTAAACAATCCTAACAGTTCTTGCGTCTTAATAAATGTCTGAAAAGACGATTGACTGGAATCGAGCAGGTTATATTGCGGTCATCACCTTCTTTTTTTTAAGAAAAGCAAGTTTGAATGAACATGAAAATCGTTTTTGTCAATCGTTCTCTAATATTGTTTTATACAATTTTTTATCTCATTTTGCAGTGCAACCAAGGCAATCACCATTGTAAGCCGCCCTGTCCAAACTGCAAAGGTGGCCTTTGGACGCCATATGTGTGCAAAGCATAACGTATACGCATATCGGAAGCAAATAAAATATTGCTGAATGACTGCAGTGCCTCGTCCATTAAATTGGTCGCGTCTTTACTTTTTTAGTTCCGTAAACAAATCGTAAATATGTGCACTTAAAATCCTTCTTTTAGAGAAAGAACGGCTACACTCGTTGACCTGAACACTTGAGGAACACGTCCGGTTAGATATCTCCCCTTGTGAAAGTGTCTTTTTTTGCTTTATTAGTTTTTGTGTCCGGAGTTTCAGCCCCCTCCCCCCCATTACAGCCTCAATGGCTCAATTCGATCGATCCACGGTCATCTGTGTAAAGTGCAATATTTGAGTCGTCTCCAGGACTCCTTCACTGACCATTCTTGGCACGGCAGGCAGTATTTTTGGCTTGTATCTTGGCTGGACTTCGGAAAAGAGTGGAGAATTGTGCCCCTAGAAGAAAGCATTTCCCGGAAGTAGTGCAATATCCTCGTTCACCGTCTACCGGGTGAAATAGCTTTTTTGGCGAAGAGAGAATTTTGTGGCTCTGGTGGCAGCTCACAGCGAATTTCGAAGGACCAACTACAACATAGAAAACCAGGACACACCATTGCTGCTCTGCTTGCAGATGTATGGCCAAGTTCCGTCGGCTTCGTCAACGAGCCATCATACGTACGATTTGGGAGCGCGGCCCTGTACGTTTCAAGTTCATCATTGGAGCTACGAGTCGGCGCAAGATCCCGAAGGTAATCGGGTCTACTTAGTAATCGAAGACGACTTTGGATTCACCGAAGGGGGAGCAGGCACCATATCGTTACCGCGGATTACATCTTTGTTTCTCTGCGTTCAGGTTGATTTGTAATTTTCACCTGCTAGGGTCAAACCATTGTATACCATACGGGTACCCAGGGCAAAGTAGTTTATGGTTGCATTAAGCCAGTCTAAGTAACGACCGTCTGCCCATGCACGCTGAAAATTGTGCATGTTTTGTCGGGTCACCCTTTACCTTGTACTTCTGCTATTGTTAGTTAAGGACGTGGAGACAAATCCTGAACCCCCCAAGTAGTCCAAGTCGAAAGAAACCAGGTCAGTTGATTCCATTGCTAGCCAGGGTGATCGCGCTCTAAACTTTAAAAATATTTTTCGCAATCGTCAGAATGGACAAGGTCAAATTCAAGAGAAACTGGCCACCATCGAACAAAGTCAAGACATATTGGAAGGCTCGGTTGCACTTTTAGAGGGGAGATTGGCCGGAGTAGAGGGCGGTATGAATTAGTTTTGAGGATATGGCGCAACATGTAAGCACTTGCAACCGTGAATGTGAGCGTTTCCGTCAGGACAACAAGACTTTGCTTGAATTGGTAGAGGAGCTGGGAAATAGGTCAAGAAGAAGCCACTCTTGATATTTGGTCCTAGGTGATCGGGTACCTGAGGGGTGTGATGAGTCCGAGCAATTGACTATGGATTTTTGCAGGACGCAACTAAATGTCGAGGTCCAAACAATTTAGAATGCCAGCAGAATGGGTTGCTACCAACTGGGAAAAAAACAGCAATCGCTTCGTTCACATTTGACAAAGACAAAGAAAGTGTACTCTCAAATGCCAGGAGACTTAAGGGAACAAACTATAGTATTTGCCAGAATTGCTGAGCACTCGTGACGGAAAAAAATAAGACACCTGTCGGCGTATGCAAAAAATAAAATGGAAAATAGTGAAAATAAGGTTAAACCGGTGTTTGACAAGCTCATCATGAATGGCAACCCGTTTTTTTTTTGAGAATCAGAAATCGATGAAGTTTTGGCATGACATAATGAATGACTGATTAAAACAACCGTTTATGACAATATTGCGCAAGATCACCATGAGCTTGATGGGAATAACCTTGCTGTTTTATTACTCGATTGCAGATGTATGAAAACGAAATCGATGAGTTTGGGGTGTCCTACCTAGCTATAAACCAAATATCGTCCTCTTACCTGAGTCCGGGCTCTGTCTTTCAATCAGTAACGAGGAAGTGTTTCCTCCCAACAACATGTTTTTATAAAAAGGACCGGATATCCAGTGGTGGTGGTGTCTTCTTGCTGGTAGATAACTCACTTCATAGTTCAGCCGTGACAGAGGTGACGGAAAAAAACTATGGCTGTATGGTGCAGAATACAGCTCACCAAATCTACTAATATGACCGTTCGCTAGTTAATCCTGTCACCTTTTGATGTTAGCAAGTCAATAGCTGCCCTTGGCCTCATAGTCTCGAGTTTTCATGATGACGTTATTAACATTCGACGTGATTTTAACCTCCGTGGTTTAAAGTTGGTCGCTACCTCGTGCAAGGCGTTTGATGAGCTTGCTGAGAATCGTTTTTTTAATATATTGCTCACACTTTTGGTCTTCTGCAATATGTTACAGAACCAAGACGTGGTGATAACATACAGAATTTTCTGCTTTGCAACTCCTCTGATGTAGTTGACAGCGTTTCTGTGGTCCCAGAAATTAGTGATCACAATATGGTTACTGCTGACATTCTTTGCCGTTTTCGTCAAAATTACGTTGATGACCCTGCGCGGAAAGTGTTTTTGTATGACAAAGGTGATTACGAAATCATTACTTCTCTGGAAAGTTTCTACCCTACATTCTATGTTCGCATTCACGATGCAGGCACGGACACATTGTCGTTAATTTTTAAAGCCAGAGTGTTCACAGCCGGAAATATGTACATTCCGTCGAGGACAAACCAATGCAAACAAATACGTATGAAACCTTGGGTAAATAATGACGTGTTGAAGCTCATTCTGAAAGAAAGGCGTGCTTATGCCAAGTACAAAAATATTATTACCGACGAAAATTTGAATAAAAGATTAGAGAGCGCAGCTGCTTCATACAAACATTTGCTACGCTCGGCTAAGATATGCTGTTTTTCAGGAATGGTGGCGCGAATGACCACCAATAAAAATGATTTCTGGCAGTTTGTCAAAAGATGTGGCGTCGATAAATCTGGCACCCCCGAACCACCAACAGTGGCTTACAGCAATGTAACTTACGTATATACAAACAAAAAAGCAATGTTTGACTCTTTTTCAAATCAATATTTTCGCCAAAACAAAACCTAACGGTTACAGTTAACTGTATTGACAGCGAGATTCCGGATTTTGTGATTAGCATTTCTGGAATACAAAAGCTTTTGACCAAACTGGATGAGTTATCTGCCTTGAGACCTGATGGTATTTGCCCAGGCTGTTAAAGCCGTGGTCAGGCATGATAGCTGCTTGTCTCTGCAAAAAGTTTCAACATTCACTGTAAACTAGCTCTCTGCGGAAGGTCTCGAAAATGGCCAACGCAGTTCCCATTCATAAAACTGGTTCAAAGCACTCCGCCGAGAATTACAAACCCGTATCGCGAACCAGCATCTGCACTAAAATATTTGACCATTTCTTAGTGATATTATGCACTTTCTGAACAATCGTAACTCCTTATCCTCTGCCCAGCACGGTTTTGGCAAAGATAAAATTGTGGAACCCACTTGAAATTTTTATGATGTGGCTAGAGCCATAGAGATTTTTTGGGGACCTTTTTCTTCTTAAAAACTTTGAAGGAATAATTGAGCTTCTCCCCAGCAAAGACTTGATGTGGGTACAAGGATCTCCATTAGATCTGGGGGATTTATTTTATTCTGTGCCACATGGCCAATGTCTGGTGTCTATAAAAACTTGCATCGAAGAGAACGGGGAGGAGCCATTCTGTAGTTTCACTGGAATAACTGTTGAAGGTTCTTTTAGAGTTATTAACTCACTACCTCAAGAACACCTGGGTTTCTTTTGAAGGGAAGTTGTTTGTACAAAAGAGAGGCGTATGCATTGGGTCGAGTGTGGCGCCGGTACTGTGTGATAGTTTTCTTGCTTCGTACGATAGGGCAATAGAAAGGTGTTTGGTAAAAAGAATTGCAGGCTCAAGATTTTTAGGTACGTTGAAGATTTTCTTGTTTTAAGCAGAGATCCTGTAGAGGTTGAATAAGGTAAGATGGTTTCTGAAGTGCTTGAGGTTTTTAAGAGTTGTACGGAAGGCTTAAGGTTTACGAATCAAACCGCGAGCGCCGGATGACTGCAACTTTTGGTCTTGGTATCTTCTTTGAGGGCGACCATGTGTGTTGGGCGCACGAGCCCCAACCAAAGAAAAAGCTGCTCCCATATGATACGGTCCATTGAAATCTCCTAAAGAGGGGAATTGCCTCCAGTTGCTTGGCTGCCTTCTTGAAAAAAATCTTGCCCTCACAAGATGCTTTTTATTTTTCAGTAGCAGCTAGATGAATTGCAGGATGGGGGGGGGGGGGCGGTGCCCCTTTCTAGGTCTTATATGATGTTGGTGAATGGTTGGTTAAGAAACTGAAGAGGCTTGCCAGGGTAGAGGAGGCTGAGAGAGCAAGGCCTGAAGTTAGACATGCTGTCCTGCCTGATGTACTCAAGGTCTCTCACAACTTAAAAAATGGGACGAATGAGTTTCTCACTTTTGTTGTTTTTTTCCGCCCCAAACAAACTTTCCGAGCTATGCCTAATAATAAACAATGCAGGAGTGCCGGGAGATGCGTAGGGGGTATGCGGGAAGCGTCATTCTACCAAGTTTCGACAATGTGCCTTAAGGGTTCCCTACGAGGCCCCCCCCCCTGTCCTCCGGTAGGGTTTGTTTCTAGACGGGGACGTGCATTAATGATAGAGTGAAAGAGCACTCCGCCACCACCAGGCAAACCTCGTCTGGCCACTTGGCAGTACATTGTGTTAGGTGTGAGTGCCAGGCAGAGTTCAATAGTACCAAGAATACGGAAAAATTCAAATCAAAATTGAAACGCCAGATATGAGGTATTCTTGATAAGGGCCCATGACACGAATGTGTGTATCAGTGCTCCTTCTGTTGCCCTATCCGAAAAGGAGCAGGCCATTATCGGTCAAGCTACGCTCACTCAACAGTGTCGACAAGCTTTCCAGGTGGCCAATGAAAGTCCATCGTTTTTTTCGCATGTGCGGTTTTTGTATTTTTATATGCTTCCTTCAGTAAAGTTCAGTTTCGAGTTACGCCTCATCCTTTGTACTTCCTTCTGTCCCTGTGTTTTTGTTGTGGCATATTTGCCACTTGGCAAGGTATCAACTAGTTTAACTCGCAGTGTTAAGACAAAGAGTAAGTTGACTGCCTATTTCTGGATATCAAAACACTCTTGATTCAGTATGCCTGTACGGCATACTGTATAGAAAACTAAAATTTGCTTTTGGTATTGAGCGCTTAATTATTTTATATATTCAAGAGTATCTAAAAAACAGAAAACACTTTGTTGTGTTAAGCGTCGTCAGATTAAGATACAAGGTTATCGCAATGGGAGTACACCAGGGTCAGTGCTGCGTCAGTGTCTCTTTGAAATATTTATAAACAATATTACGCAGCAATTCTTCTTTTGTGCCAGGTTCTATGGTAATGATAGAGTACTGTACAGAAGCAATTGTTCTAACCGAGACGCACACTGTCTGAAATTTAACCTCGCGAAAACGGAGCATTGGTGTACTCTTCGAGGACTAGCTTTTAATGTACAAAAAACTATAATAATTGATGTATGCTTTTTCCGAGGACAAAAATGCTTCTCTCCTAGATTTTTCCTTGACCAGGAGCTAGTGCACCGAGGTGTTTGAAATTATTGAAGTCCTTCCTTCATGAACCGCTGTTGGAGTCGTCAATTTTTCCATAGAGTCCATCGTCCTCCGGCGCGGCGCTCCCGAATTTCTGATTACAGTTTGAGGATCATTGTTTATGGCACCACTGACCCAAGAAATTCTTCGGCTGAGCCACACAAGCCATCGTCGCGCTACGGCGTACCACTCGCAGACCAACGGGATGACGGAAAGACTCAATAAGACCATCGCCGGCACGATCTCCATGTACGTCGACGTGGAGCACAAGAAATCGGACGAAGTGTTGCCGTACGTCAACTTTTCCTACAACACGGCCGTGCAAGATACCACCGGGGTTACACCCTTTCAACTGGTTTATGGTCATAAAGTATTGACAATGCTGGACGCGATGTTACCCCACGAACCGGCTGTCGACGGAAGCGACGACGCCCAGGTGGTTGCCCAACGGGAAGAAGAAGTCCGCCAGCTCGCCAGACACCGTATTCAAGCCCAACAACGAGTCGACACTGGCCGCTACAACCTTCGTCGTCGGGACGTCCACTTACAGCCCGGTGACAGGGTGTGGGTGTGGACACCAATCCGCCGCCGTGGTCTCAGCGAAAAACTCTTGAAGCGCTACTTCGGACCCTACAGAGTGCTTCGTCGACTCGGGGATCTGAACTACGAGGTGATGCCCGACGGAACACGGATTTCATCACGCCACCGGCAGCTGAACGCGGTGACGAAGAAAGACGTCTACCCACTTCCCCGCATCGACGACACTCTAGACCGGCTGCGCCACTCTCGATATTTCTTATCGATGGACCTGAAGAGCGGCTACTGGCAGATCGAAGTCGACGAACGGAACCGAGAAATGACAGCCTTCGTCACGCCGGATGGACTGTACGAGTTCAAAGTGATGCCCTTCGGACTATGCACGGCGCCAGCAACGTTCCAGCGTGTCATGGACACTGTACTGGCAGGGCTGAAGTGGCAGAGCTGTCTTGTCTACCTTGACGACGTCGTAGTGTTTTCAACTGACTTCGACGAGCACTTGCGACGACTCCGCATGGTTCTCCAAGCCATACAGACCGCTGGGCTCACCCTCAAGGCGTCAAAGTGCCGGTTCGCCTATGACGAACTGAAGTTCCTCGGCCACGAGGTTAGTAATGAAGGCGTCCGCCCAGACCCCGAGAAGACTCGAGCCGTCGCGGCATTCCCAGCGCCGAAAGACAAGAAGGCCGTGCGAAGATTCCTCGGACTGTGTGCCTACTATCGACGCTTTGTTCGGGATTTCGCAAGGATTTTCGCACCGCTCACACACCTCACGAAGGACGCCGAGAAGTTCGAATGGGCCGAGGAGCAGCAGCAGGCATTCGACGAGCTGAAGTGACGACTGCAGACTCCTCCTGTTCTTTGACATTTCGACCAGGATGCGGAAACCAAGATTCACACGGAGGCAAGTAACGCTGGACTTGGCGCGGTACTGGTTGAAGTACAAGAAGGAACCGAGCGAGTCATCGCTTACGCAAGTCGGACACTGTCCAAAGCGGAGAGAAATTGCTCCACGACTGAGAAAGAATGCCTTGCGGTCCTCTGGGCAATCACGAAGTTTCGTCCGTACTTGTACGGGAGCCCGTTCCGCGTAGTCACGGACCATCACTCGCTCTGCTGACTTGCGAACCTCAAGGACCCGTCAGGACGCCTCGCTCGATGGAGTCTCCGACTACAAGAGTTCAACCTGACCGTAGTCTACAAGTCAGGCCGGAAGCACAGCGACGCCGACTGTCTATCCAGAGCTCCCGTCGAAACACCTTCCGGCAGCAACGACGACGACGACGACGAGTGTTTCCTGGGCGCAGTGAACGCCGACGACATGGCCCGACGTCAACGAGGCGATCCTGAGCTGCGCGCACTAATAGAGCACCTGGAAGGGCGCGGAAGTGCCATACCACGTGTTTTTTCACGCGCCCTGCCGACCTTTGCCATTCGACGAAGTGTACTCTACAAAGAGAACTTCGGGAACAACAACTCACCGTGGCTGCTGGTAATTCCGACCGACCTTCGGGAGGAGATCTTTCAAG
>JABSTQ010001104.1:0-22405 GCA_013358835.2 Ixodes persulcatus | reverse complement strand
TTCGATGTTTGTAAATGATCGCCAAGACGAATGGGATACCATCGTGCCTCTGCTTTTGTACGCAAACCGTACAGCTGCTCATGAGGTCACCAGCTACACGCCCGCCACGATGCTATATGGCCGTGATCTTCGTATGCCCTGTGAAATTGCCATCCCACGAGCATCACAACTGTCCAAAGACCATGTGTCTCACGTAAGCGACCAGAGAGCGAGCCTAGAACGGATGCATGCATCTGCCCGACAACGTTTGGCAAGTGGTCTCGCTTGTGTGAAAACTCAGTACCACGCACATGTCGCAACACGACCGTTCTCAGCAGGTGATAGGGTATGGCTGTACAATCCCATTCGTAAAGAGGACGGTCTTCGAAGCTTCAGCGTCATTGGCAAGGACCTTTTTCGATCGTCCAACGCCTCAACGACGTGGTATATCTCATTGGTCGCAATGATCTATCACGGCTGCTCGTGGTTCACCGTGAACACCTATAATCGTACAAAGGACTCCGTTAAATCTCACTAAAAGAGAGGGAAAAAAAATGAAAAGGGGGATGATGTAGCGATGAAGAGAAGAACGAGGCCGGAGGTCGCGCGATGTGAGCGCTCGGGCAAGCAGTTCGAAGCAAGCCATCAAAGAATCCGGACGTCTTGTTCTGTTAATAAACGTCTGGCAAGATGACCCGCTTCAATATATATATATATATATATATATATATATATATATATTTATATATATAATAAACCGTCCGTTGTTGCTGTTTTCTCCAAGGGTTTTCTTTTCTTTACTTCTCAGCTATATACCCACGCCTCCGGTCCCCCACCCACATGCCCCTTATATATATATATATATATATTATATATATATATATATATATATATATATATATATTGGGAATGAGTGAAGATTGACAAGTGCAGCCGTAGTAATATTGTGGACGAAGAGGGGAGAAGGTGATTATTGAATTTATTGCGTTAAAGTTAGGGAAAGGGAAAGGAAAAGAGAGCTGGCGAAAAATTGGGCCAGGAGCAGGGATTGAACCCGCAACCTTCGCCTGTCCGGGGCGACGCCTTAACCGATTAGACCATCCCGGCCACTGGTTTCGGCGGACTCAATTTCTGACCAGCTCTCTATGTACTGTTTAGTTTCGAATTCGGTTAACTTGGTAGACGACAACCGTTGCTGATTTAAGGCCCGCGCTATTTCCGACATGCGGCAGTGACGTGGCGCGTCATCTCAGCTTGCAAATGTCGGAAAGGGCCCGTCTTCCAAGATATCTAGGGAACCACTCCTCCCCATAGGGACAGGCTGCACCGTATATATAATGGGAATGAGTGAAGATTGACAAGTGCAGCCGTAGTAATATTGTGAACGAAGAGGGGAGAAGGTGATTATTGAATTTATTGCATTAAAGTTAGGGAAAGGGAAAGGGAAAGAGAGCTGGCGAAAAATTGGGCCAGGAGCAGGGATTGAACCCGCAACCTTCGCCTGTCCGGGGCGACGCCTTAACCGATTAGACCATCCCGGCCACTGGTTTCGGCGGACTCAATTTCTGACCAGCTCTCTATGTACTGTTTAGTTTCGAATTCGCTTAACTTGGTAGACGACAACCGTTGCTGATTTAAGGCCCGCGCTATTTCCGACATGCGGCAGTGACGTGGCACGTCATCTCAGCTTGCAAATGTCGGAAAGGGCCCGTCTTCCAAGATATCTAGGGAACCACTCCTCCCCATAGTGACAGGCTGTACCGTATATATAATGGGAATGAGTGAAGATTGACAAGTGCAACCGTAGTAATATTGTGAACGAAGAGGGGAGAAGGTGATTATTGAATTTATTGCATTAAAGTTGGGGAAAGGGAAAGGGAAAGAGAGCTGGCTCCTGGCCCAATTTTTCGCCAGCTCTCTTGGTGAAACCCTTGGTGAAAACAGCAACAACGGACGATTTAATCTTCGACGTTTCGGCCGGAGTCCGGCCTTCTTCAGGAAGACGAAGGCCCGCCACCATGCCCGTTATATATATATATATATACAGGGTGTTTTTTTTTTAAGCTTAACAGATTTGTTAAAAAACCGTGAAAGTTAACTTATGCCGCTTGTGGAGGTGAGTTGTATGGCCAGGGGGACACATTATAGGGGGCTAATCGTAACGATCAGTCGGCTAAGTACTTAAAATTCGCTAATTAACCTTTTAATTAATGAAAATAGACATATGGTTCCAATTAGAAATTTGCTCAGCGTCATCGAAAACCCCTAAATCAGTCATTTTCAGAAAGACTTTGAGCGCGTGAGAAGTGTAGTAGTGAACTGAAGTTACCACTCGTGGAGCAGGTACAAAGCTAGAGGTTGCGATAAGGCGCCCGCGTAATTTTTCCGTCTCTTATCAAGCCCCAGCCCTGTCCTGCTCCACGAGTGGTAAATTTAGTCCACTACTACGCTTCTCACGCGCTCAAAGTCTTTCTGAAAATGAATGATTTAGGGGTTTTCGATCACGCTGAGCAAGTTTCTAATTGGAACCATATGTCTATTTTCATTAATTAAAAAGTTAATTAACGAATTTTAATTAATTATCCGACTGATCAGTACGATTAGCCCCCTATATTATGTCCCCCTGGCCGCATAACTCACCTCCACAAGCGGCATAAGTGTAACCTTCACGGCTTTATTTAAACAAATCTGGTAAGCTTAAAAAACAACACCCTATATATATATATATATCACTGCGAAGAAAAAAAACCCTTGGTGAAAACAGCAACATCGGACGATTCAATCTTCGACGTTTCGGCCGGAGTCGTGCCATCGTCAGAAAGAACGTTTACAGATGAACGCGGGAGGTATTTATACAATGCTACGGTCGAGTTCAAGTTTCAACCGTAGCATTGTATAAACACCACCCACGTTCATCTGTAAAAGTTCTTCCTGACGAAGGCCGAACTCCGGCCAGAACGTCGAAGGATAAATCGTCCGTTGTTGCTGTTTTCACCAAGGGGTTTTTCCTCCCAGTTTTATTTATATATATATATATATATATATATATATATATTGTGAGGGCGCGTATGCGTAGCACTGCCCAGTGACATCGTCGTCGTCAGTTTTGGCTGTGGGTTGGCCGATCGGCATCGTCAGCTGACTGGTGGCACCTTTTTTGAAACGTTCCATAGACATCAGACGCTGATAAAAAACCGTCATCTGACCTACCTGTCTCTGTCTCACAACGTGGTGGAGGTGAGCCTTTAGACCCCGTACCAGAACCACCTTCCCTTCGAGCTTCCGCTTAAAACCCTGGAGATCCGAAACCGCACGCTGGCTACCATCACGGCGACGGCTGCTCAAACCCCCTCGATGTTTCAACCATCCGCGACGACATCCACAGCCACCACGATGACTGAACAGCAATCGCAACCAACCCCTACCACTCCTGGTTGGACGATTCGCAGTCGCCAAAGAGACCCAAAGGTTTTTGCTGGTCTTCGTGACGAAGATGTTGAGGACTGGCTCGACAGTTACGACCGCGTAAGCGTCTACAACAGATGGAACAATCCCACTAAACTCGCTAACGTGGTCTTCTACATTACTGATGTTGCCAAAACGTGGTTTCTGAACCACGAAGAAGAAATTCCAGACTGGGACGCTTTTACCACAAAGCTAAAGGACATATTCGGCACTCCAACTAGCCGCAAAGAGAACGCGAAAATGAAACTCGAGACTCGACGACAAGGAGAAGAGACGTACACCTCCTACATTGAAGACGTTCTCGCGCTCTGCCGTCGCGTCAACTGCGAAATGCAAGAGAGTGAGCGCGTACGTAACCTCCTGAAGGGAATCGCGGAGCCGGCCTTCAATGTTTTTTCTCGTCCGAAAGCCCGAATCGGTAGCTGACATCACATCTGTTTGCCAACACCTCGATGAAATGCGGACCATCAGAGTCTCTTGCCCAGCTCAGAATCTCGGAGAACCAAAAGCGACAAATTCTGAACTCCGCACCCTCATAAGAGACATCGTTCGAGAAGTGCTCCGGCAGATGTTCAATGAAACACACCGCGGCGCTGAACCGGCAGCAAGTTCTCCCGACTTGCGGTCCCTTGTCCGAGACGAGTTATCAGCTCTACCTCCTGCAACTCTTCCTCTCCCCACACCCGCACCACCAACCTACGCCGAGAATGCCGCTAGGGTGCCTTCCCCTCAAGTGGCTTCGCTACAACAACTCCACACCCCACCTTTCTTGGCTGCATTTACTCAAGCCACCCTCACCCCGACGTACCAATCTTGGAGACCACCCAACCGCCCAGTATGTTATTACTGCGGCATTAGGGGTCACATTGCCCCCTACTGCAGTAAACGCAGAGATGACGACAGGTACGACAACTCTTATAATCCTCACTTTCGCCGAGATCAGGGGACCTTCACTGTAGGTCGAAACAACTCCGGCCGCCAAGGAACTACTTCCCCTCACAGGTCGAGATTTGAAAACCAAGCATATCCTAGGCGTCGTTCCCCCTCCCCACTTGCCGCCCTCTGGGTCTCCGATGATTCCATCTACCCAAACCTACCCTAAATACACAGCGGAAAACTAAAAAAACGCAGTTCTTGGGGGGAGAACTTCGAAGCAACGGAACCAGACAACTCCTCCAATCGCATTCAATTTGATTGACGTATGTGTAGAAGGTTTAAATGTTCTTGCTCGTGTTGATACCGGCGCCACAATTTCAGTTATAAGCGAAGATGTCTGCAAAACCTTAAGAAGAGTTCGAACTCCCTTTCACGGTACTTGTTTACGAGGAGCGGGAACCAATTTGATATATTCCTCCGCACTGTGCACGGCGAGGGTTGTAATACAAGATACCTGCCATCACATAGAGTTCGTTGTTTTACCGAATTGTACACACTCACTTGTCCTTGGCTGAGACTTCCTCTCGTTTAACTCGGCAGTAATTGACTGTAGTCATCCGGAATTATTTTTGACCACCTTTGACATCTGCGAGACAGTTACTGATCACAGTGCGAAAATATCAGTTGAAACCGACTCGGTTATTTCTCCATTCACAACCCACGTATTACCACTCGTATCGACAACCGCTTGCACAACTGATGTCGTCGTACAACCATCGAACACATTTCTCGTGAGAGGCATAGTTGTACCGCACGCACTTATCCGTTTCATCGATGGAAAAACTCTCATAGCTGTATCTAATGTTAGTACTGAGTCCGTTCACATTCCACATGGTACAGTTGTCGTGACTGCGACACCACACTCACCCATTTCTCTGTGTTCCATATCCGCCCCTCAAACCAAATTTTTGCTTACCCAGAACTGCAAAACCTTGTCTCTGCATACAAAAATTAGCCAAGATCTTGACGAATCAAAAAAAAAACGCCGACTTCTATCTTTGCTAGAGCAGAACAGAAAAATATTCGACATCGTATCATCTACCCTTGGTCAAACCCACACGACAGAGCATCGGATCCACATTGAAGATTCTGCTATTGTTCATCGTCGTCCGTACAGGGTTTCCCCATCAGAGCGTTCTATAATCGAGGACCATGTCACTGATATGCTAAAAAAGGGTGTAATTCGTCCTTCACGCAGTTCATTCTCGTCACCGGTAGTCCTGGTCAAAAAGAAGGGTGGAGGCATTCGCTTTTGTATCGATTACCGCGAACTGAACAAAATCACTCGTAAAGACCTTTACCCTATGCCACGAATTGACGACGCACTGGACTCCTTGCAGGGAGCTGAATATTTTTCATCTCTTGATTTACGGTCCGGTTATTGGCAGATCCCGGTTAACGAAGAGGACAAAGAAAAAACTGCGTTCGTCACACCGGATGGCTTATATGAGTTCAACGTCATGCCCTTTGGACTCTGCAACGCGCCAGCGACTTTCGAACGCATGATCGACCACATCCTTCGAGGCTTAAAATGGAAAACATGCCTATGTTACTTAGATGACATTATAATCTTTTCTTCCAACTTTGAGGAACACCTTGAACGGCTTTCCCAGGTCCTGTCCTGTTTGTCTGCCGCAAACCTCCAGCTTAATACTAAGAAATGCACGTTTGCGACAAAAACAATTAAGATCTTAGGCCATGTCATCAACAAACACGGTATCAAACCTGACCCCGACAAAATAAAAGCGGTTTCAGACTTCCCCCGACCACAACGCCAAAAGGAATTGCGAAGCTTTCTAGGTCTGTCGTCGTACTTCCGTCGTTTTATTCGCGGCTTTGCAATCATCGCCGCTCCACTTAACAACCTTCTTAAGAACAATTCCACCTTTACCTGGTCTCCTGAGTGCAAAGCTGCCTTTACATCCTTAAAAGCAGCCCTGACTTCCGATCCTGTCCTCCGACACTTCAACAACAACTCCGCCACCGTTCTCCACACAGACGCTAGTGGCTACGGCCTTGGAGCAATTCTTCTACAACCCGACGACTCGTGCGTAGAACACGTAATTGCCTATGCAAGTCGATCTTTGAGCAAGCCAGAGCAAAATTATACAATAACAGAAAAGTAATGTCTCGCGGTGGTTTGGGCGATTGCAAAGTTTCGTCCTTACTTATACGGCCGTCATTTTTCAGTCGTCACCGATCATCATGCGCTTTGTTGGCTAGCCTCCCTCAAAAATCTTTCAGGTCGTCTCGGACACTGGGCGTTACGCCTGCAGGAATACGATTATACAATTGTTAATAAATCTGGCCGAAAACACCAAGATGCCGATGCCCTCTCACGATGTCCGCTACCTCAACCCTCGACAATTACGACTATACTAAATATTGAGACGAGTCCATCACCGACAGACATATTTGATGGAATAAGGATCGCCACCCAACAACGCCAAGACGCCCAGCTACGTAATATCATCGCCCAAATGGAAGGAACCTCACCTACGACAAACGCTCGCTCCCGACGCCAGCTCTTGCACTATCAGCTTCAAAATGATGTTTTGTACCGTCGAAACTACTCGTCCCACGGACATCGCTGGCTTTTGGTTATTCCCCGTACTTTACATGTCTTGGTCCTTGAATTTCTGCACGACGATCCCACAGCCGGCCACGTAGGACTCTTCAAAACTTACTGTCGTGTCAGAGAACGATATTTCTGGCCCGGAATGTACACCGCGGTGACAAGGTACGCATCTTCTTGTCTCGTATGCAAAAAACATAAGTGTCGCACAACTGCACCCCCTGGCCATTTACTGCCACCCAAACCGCCACAGGGGAGATGGTGACTTTACTGAGCTGCACAACCGTGCCTTTTAGCGTGGGACGCCTTCAAGTTACGCTGCTTTTTGTCGTCGCGGGAGTCGATGAGCAATGCATCATCTGCGTCGAGTTTCTCAAGGCACATATGTGTGTGCTCAATTTCAACGCTGGGCTACTGCATTTGGGAACTGATTCCTTTCCCTTGGGTGCTGCCACAGTAACGGTGCTTTGTGACAGCGGGATGCCAATAAATCCCTCGTCCCCGTGTCCCTGCTTCCACGTATTGTATACCAACTTAGCTGCGCACTTGTTGCCACTCTACGAGAGGGCAACGTATGGACTGGGCAAGACAGACGCTGATCAGCTTCGGCAGCTACTTGGATGATTTTCAAACCTTTTCAGCGCAGACAGTGCAAATTTGGGGTTGATGTCAGCAGCAACACACCGAATCATGACAGGACATGCTGCTCCTGTACGGCAGCCGCCTCGGCGCGTTCCTCTCGCTCGGATGTCATGTGTCAACGACATGGTGTAGACGATGCTACAGCAGGGCGTGATTGAGCCGGCATGTTTCCCTTGGTCTTCACCAGTTACACTTGTGAAAAAAAAAGGACGGGTCAACACGATTTGCGGAGACTACAGACGACTTAATGATGTCACTAAGAAAGACTCTTTCCCTTTGCTTCGGACCGATGACATCTTGGAAGCTCTTGAAGGATGCACGTGGCTTTCTACCAGCACATCCGGGCGATCGCTAGAAGACTGAATTCACCACAGGCAGTGGCTCATACCAATTCATAGTTTTTCCATTTAGACTCTGCAATGCTTCGGCTACATTTCAGAGACTAATAGAATCTGTTTTGAACGGTCTCATGGGCACAATCTGTCTCGTATGTCTTGATGACGTTGTTGTCTTTGGCAAAACATTTCCTGACCATCTGGCGAAACTCGAGAGTGTGCTTGCACGGCTACATCATGCGAATCTGAAGCTGACACCGAAGACATGTTCGTTGTTCAATAGACCAGTCGCATACCTCGGCCACATCATTTTAGCGGATGGGGTTTCCACGGACCCTCGCAAATAATCTGCTCTTGCTGAGTGGCCGACACCGACATCCACCACTGACATACGTAGCTTCATCTGGCATCTTACTACCGAAGATTCGTCCCCATTTTTGTTTCGTTTTACGTTCTTTGGCGAAGTGAACACACAAACAACCTTTCGTGCCGGAGTCAGGCTGAAGACTGACGTCTCGTTTATTAGATATAAAACGAAATAAATGAAAGGTGCCTCTGGTACGGGGCGCTCAGGTTACGCGCGAAGCGGGGTAACGGATGTTTAGACCTCGGGCTCCGCGCGAACGCTTGTTCTCGGTCGCTTTGGACTTTGGAGCTCGCTAGCGTCGGCGCGTCGGCGACTCCATAACATCCCTCTTTCTAAGGGGGCTTCGAAGAAGTGCCGAAACGGTATGGCTCTTTTATACATTGGCTGTGCCGAGAATGTTTGTGGGAGGTGTCGACACACGTTTCCTCGGGCCTCGTGGTTGTTTCGGGGAACTCTTCGATGCATTGTTTATCTTGTTGATCGGGGAAAGGAATTAAATGCGTGCGATTTCTTCGGATCTCTTGACCCTCGGACGTTATTCAGTAAGATCGTGGTGTATGGGCCTTGTTCTTAACAACTCCGGTTCGTTTGAGGTCAATGACCCAAACTCGCTCTCCAGAGCCGAGTGGATCTAGTTGACGCACTCCGTGTCGCCGGTTCAAGTATTGCTTTTTTCGGTTCCTGTTTTCTTTCTCATAGTGGCGCAGTTGTTTTTGGTCGGGTAGCTTTGGTTCCAGGAGCTGAGTGGCGATCGGTACGGTTGTACTCATCCTTCTCCACATGAGAAGTTCTGTCGGATTGTATCCGTTGGGCAGAGGCGTTGAACGGTAGATCATGAAGCCCGGTTCACACAGTTGCGTTTGACTGCGTTTCACTGCGTTGCGGCAGCGAGACACCAAGACATCCCTGCTGCTTATATCGCGTGCCAAGAAGATTCCTTGAATTGGATTCCACGCTTCATACGAAGCACAGATGTGCCGGTGACCCGCTTTCGGTACTCGACGCAACGCAGTTAAACGCACTCAAACGCAAGTGTCAGAACCGGCCTTGAGTGTCTCGTACGGATCTTCCGTTTTGCTGAGTGATCTTTGTATGATCTTCACCGCAGCCTCCGCCATGCCATTGCTCTGCGCGTAGCGAGGGCTTGATGTGATGTGCTTAAATCCGTAGGTCTGTGAAAACTTTGTGAATGCTGAACCTCTGGTTCCCGCAAACTGGGGAACATTATTAGACACCACTACTTCTGGGATTCCATGCCTCGCAAATATCGATTTGCAGTGCATTATTACGCACGCTGCTGTGAGGCTTTCCAGTCGGGCGATCAGGGTAGCGAGAGTAGTAGTCGACAACGACCAGTCACCATTCTCCGTGAATGAAGAAGAGGTCCATCGCCGCTCTCTCCCACAGTCGACTAGGAAACTCTGACGGCATGAGGGGGAGATTTCGGTTTTGGCCAGTTTTAATGCACTTTTCGCAGTTCTTGACCAGGCGCTCGATATGATCGTTTATCCTCGGCCACCACACCGATACATTTGCCCGTGCTTTGCATTTTCCTATGCCCATGTTTCCTTCATGAGGTTGTTGCAGGATATGTGAACGGCGGGATTCTGGTACCACTATTCTAGAACCATTCGTGAGAAGGCTGTTTTGCACGGCAATGTACTGACGGTACTCGTAGTACTCTTTGAGGTCTGTTCCGAGATCTCGACGATTTGGCCAACCTTTATGGCTGTAGCTGGCGAGTCTTTGGCAAACTTGGTCTTTTTTTCTGTTCTGCCGTTATCCATTGGGACTCGTTTGCGTTGCGGGTAGTGACGTCTCTATGTGTCGAATGAAGCAATCGATTTCTTCTTGCATATCTTTGTCTTGCCGCTGTGGAAGAGGGCTTCTTGACAACGAGTCAGCTGCTTGAAGTTCTTTGCGTGGAACGTGGACAACTTCGAATGAGTAGCGCATTAGATGCATGCGCAGTCTTCGAAGACGTGGGGTTAGGTCGTCCAATAACTTTGATCCAAACAGAGAAATGAGAGGTTTGTGGTCGGTTTCCAGTACAAAGTGCGTTCCCACGATGTAATCTCGGAATTTTTCGCATGCCCACGTGAGTGCCAAACCTTCTTTTTCGTTTTGGGCGTACCTTTGTTCTGTTTCGGTGAGTGTTCTGGACGCATAGGCGATGACGCGCTATGATCCATCCTCCTGCTCTTGACGCAGCACTGCTCCCAGGCCGTAGGATGACGCATCTGCCCATACAATCGATCGTTTGTTGGCGTCGTAAATTCCGAGAACGGGGCAGGTTGAGAGGATTTCCTTCCACTTTGTGAAGGCTTTCTGCTGAGGATGTTCCCACACGAAGTCCACTTTGGAACTGAGCAGTGAAGATAGTGGATGCAGTAGGTCAGACAGGTGTGGCACGAATCGTCCTAGGTATGTCGCCATACCCATGATGCGCTTGACTTCTTTTTTTGAAGTTGGTATGGGCATCTGTTTTACTGCGTTGACGATTGTCTCGTCTGGACGGACACCGCTGTCTATTTGATGACCTAAGAACTTGATACTTGTCACTCGAAAGACGCATTTATCCTCGTTGAGCGTGAGTCCTGCTGATGAGAGTTGCCTGAGGACTTCTCGCAGACGTTGCTCGTGCTGCTCGGACGATGAAGCCCTTATCAAGATATCGTCCATGTGGCAAAGTACTCCCTGCTCTCCCTGAAGAAGTTGCGTAATACGTCTCTGGAAGTGTTCCGGAGCCGACGTGATTCCGAATGGTAGGCGATTAAAACAATATCTTCTAAACGGAGTGATGAATGTCGTCAGGAGTCGTGACTTCTCGTCTAAAGGGATCTGCCAGAACCCAGAATTCGCGTCCAGCTTTGAGAAGATCTTGGCTCCCGCTAGCCTTCCCAGCGTGTGCTCCACTGATGGGATGGGGTGATATTCGCGTTGAATGTGCTAGTTCAGTTGTGTGAGATCAACACAAATGCGAATTTTGCCAGACGGTTTGGGGACGATGACCATCGGCGCGCACCATTCAGTAGGTTCTTCTACTGGAGAGATGCCACCTTGCGACTGCATGCTTTCTATCTCTTTCTGCGTTTCACGATACAGCAAAAGCAGTACTCTTCTCGGTGATGCGATAGCAAACGGCGTCGCGTTAGGTTTCAGCTTGAGAATGTGAGCACCTTCGAGAGATCCCAGTCCTTGAGACAGGTGAGAGAACTCTTTCTTCGGTTCGCAAGCTTTGTTCGCAGTCATGCAAATTTGGGGGCCAAGCCGAAACTTTTCGATGGCTGGCTTACCCAAGAGAGGTTTGCGAAGTCCTTTCACGATGTAAACTTCTTCGAGTGCTTGTTGCCCATGGCAGTTGAGCTTCATCCAAGCTGATCCCATGACTTCAAGGGGTCGTCCGTCTGGACCATGAAGTCGGCGTTGGGGCTCGGAGAGATTGTGGCACTTTGCGAACACCTTTTGAAAGATGACAGCTGGTAACACCGTTTCATCTGCTCCAGTGTCTATTCGGAAAACAACAGAAGTTTTGTCGATGAGTATCTCGATGTCCCATTTTGCTGTTTGAGGAGAAGCTGCAGATCCTACGAATCCTTGTTCGTGTACGAGGGAGTTCACGGTAGTTGAAGATTTGCAGACTCTTGCAAAATGTCCCTTTTTCTTACACCTGTTGCAGCCTGCGTTCTTCGCCGGACACACGGTCCTCGGGTGAGCTTCTCGACCACACCAACGGCAAGGTTTTCCTTTTGGTTTGGGTGTCGCGGTCTTCTTAGTAGTAGTTCGAACATCTGAACGTTCAGTTCCTCGCTGAGCAGCTCCTGACGCTGTCCCATTTTTGGCTGCTATACAGTAAACGGTGGCATCCTTTTCTTTTGTCGGTCGGAGTTACACTTGTTGCTTCTTAAGCACTTCTGATTGTCGCGCAGCAGCGATGGCCTTTTGCAGGTCCAGATCAGGATCCAGTTGAAGTTTTTCCGAAGTCCTGCTGTCCCGAAGACCGACAATCAGCCTGTCGCGGATCAATTCTTCCGTCAGTGGTCCATAGTTGCACGTAGTGGCTAATCCATGGAGAGCAGTGACGTACTCCTCGACGGTTTCCGTCTCTAGTTGCGATCTTGTGTTGAACATGGCTCTCTCATACACCACGTTTAGACGAGGAATGAAGTAACGTTCGAAGTTCTCCACTATCTTGTCGAAGTCTTGAGCCTCGCTGTCGGACAGCTTTAAGTTCTGTAAGACGTCTTCCGCTTGTGGTCTCATGATGTAAATGAGAGCGTCAACTTGGTGTGATGATGGTTGAGATGCCAGTCCTGATGCACTGCGAAAGAGTTTGAATCTCTTCTTCCACGCCGGCCATTCGTTAGGTGTTGTAAAGCTGAAGGCTTCGGGTGGCGAGATGCGAAAAGTTGCCGTTACCATTTGTTCGGTAGCACCGTTGTCGGCAGAAGTTGAGGGCTTGTCCATTGTTCCTTCGTTTGTAGTCGATCCTGCGCTTTACTAATTATTAGTAGACTCGCGGAGCTATCCCACTTCTGACCCCATGTTTCGTTTTACGTTCTTTGGCGAAGTGAACACACAGACAACCTTTCGTGCCGGAGTCAGGCAGAGGACTGACGTCTCGTTTATTAGCTATAAAACGAAATAAAAGAAAGGCGCCTCTGGTACGGGGCGCTCAGGTTACGCGCGAAGCGGGGAAACAAATGTTTAAAACTCGGGCTCCGCGCGAACGCTTGTTCTCGGTCGCTTTGGACTTTGGAGCTCGCTAGCGTCGGCGCGTCGTCGACTCCATAACAATTTTCGCTCACATTGCCAAACCGTTGTATGCCTTGACAGAAAAAAATCCAGCTTTCTCTAGTCTCCAGAATGTCAGCACGCATATGAGACACTAATACAGCACTCACGTCCCCGCCAACGCTTGCCTGCCCAAAAGGCACCACAGCGTTTATACTCGACACCGATTCTAGTGCTTTGGCAGTTGGTGCAGTCTTATCGCATGAACAAGATGGACATGAACGAGCCATCGCAAATTATAGCAGTGTTCACCATGTCTGAGAGAAAGTACTGTACCACCCGACGCGAACTGTTTTCTGTCATCAAGGCCGTACCTCATTTTCATTATTGTTTATAGGGCCATAAATTTATCATTTGTACCGACCACGCATCCTCAACCTGGATGCTGAGTTTCAAGACCCCTGAGGGACAGGTCACCCGATGGCTGGAGCGTCATCACCAATACGACTACGAGATTCAACATCCTGCTGGCGCGCTTGACACCAATGCCGAGAGTCTTTCACGACGCTCGTGCAATGAGAAGTGCAACCATTGCAAAGCATAGCTTCATGTCGATCAACTCACTGCAGAGCCTGCCTTGCAATAAATCGTGGAGATTGGAAAACCGTGCGCCGCTCAACTTGACGATCCAGATATCGGCTCCCTGGTCCATTAGAAGCAAACCTACAGACCCCAATCTAAAGAAGTGTCCGGTTTTGTTCCTGCCATCGAGAGTTACTTGGTTCAATGGGACTCTGTTTCTGCACGACAACCTTCTCTACCGACGCTGGGAGTCCGTTGCTGGCGGTTCTGTCGTACGGCAGCTGCTAATTCCACGCAAACTCAGATCCCAGGTATTTCAATAACTGCACGGTTGCCCAGAAGGAGGACACTTTGGTGTGAAACGCACGATCAAAATGATTCGTCAACTGTTCTACTGGCTGCAATGCCACAATAACATAAAGCAGTGGAGCCGTCAGTGCGACATGTGTGCATCGCGTAAAGAACCCCATATAGAAAAAACGGTCACCACTACAAACAAAATGTGACGGGGGCAGCGTTTGAGCCTTAGGCATCGACGTACTGGGGCCGTTTTCTCGGTCTAAGTCTGGAAACAGGTTCCTGCTCGTAATTGTTGACTATTTCACAAAGTGGCCCGAAGTTCCTCCTATTCAAAGTCAGACCACCTCCGAGATCGCCGACGCTCTCGTAAAGAATTCGATTACCTGGTACGGAGACCCACTGAGCATTGAATTGCGAGTCTTCCAAGAGGTTTGCGAGATCTTCAATATAGCAAAGACGAGAACCACGCCCCTCCACCCGCAGTCGAACGGCCTGGTAGAGAAGATAAACCGCACCATTTTACAACATCTTTCGATGTTTGTAAATGATCGCCAAGACGAATGGGATACCATCGTGCCTCTGCTTTTGTACGCAAACCGTACAGCTGCTCATGAGGTCACCAGCTACACGCCCGCCACGATGCTATATGGCCGTGATCTTCGTATGCCCTGTGAAATTGCCATCCCACGAGCATCACAACTGTCCAAAGACCATGTGTCTCACGTAAGCGACCAGAGAGCGAGCCTAGAACGGATGCATGCATCTGCCCGACAACGTTTGGCAAGTGGTCTCGCTTGTGTGAAAACTCAGTACCACGCACATGTCGCAACACGACCGTTCTCAGCAGGTGATAGGGTATGGCTGTACAATCCCATTCGTAAAAGAGGACGGTCTTCGAAGCTTCAGCGTCATTGGCAAGGACCTTTTTCGATCGTCCAACGCCTCAACGACGTGGTATATCTCATTGGTCGCAATGATCTATCACGGCTGCTCGTGGTTCACCGTGAACACCTATAATCGTACAAAGGACTCCGTTAAATCTCACTAAAAGGAGAGGGAAAAAAATGAAAAGGGGGATGATGTAGCGATGAAGAGAAGAACGAGGCCGGAGGTCGCGCGATGTGAGCGCTCGGGCAAGCAGTTCGAAGCAAGCCATCAAAGAATCCGGACGTCTTGTTCTGTTAATAAACGTCTGGCAAGATGAACCCGCTTCAATATATATATATATATATATATATATATATATATATATATTTATATATATAATAAACCGTCCGTTGTTGCTGTTTTCTCCAAGGGTTTTCTTTTCTTTACTTCTCAGCTATATACCCACGCCTCCGGTCCCCCACCCACATGCCCCTTATATATATGTATATATATATATATATTATATATATATTGGGAATGAGTGAAGATTGACAAGTGCAGCCGTAGTAATATTGTGGACGAAGAGGGGAGAAGGTGATTATTGAATTTATTGCGTTAAAGTTAGGGAAAGGGAAAGGAAAAGAGAGCTGGCGAAAAATTGGGCCAGGAGCAGGGATTGAACCCGCAACCTTCGCCTGTCCGGGGCGACGCCTTAACCGATTAGACCATCCCGGCCACTGGTTTCGGCGGACTCAATTTCTGACCAGCTCTCTATGTACTGTTTAGTTTCGAATTCGGTTAACTTGGTAGACGACAACCGTTGCTGATTTAAGGCCCGCGCTATTTCCGACATGCGGCAGTGACGTGGCACGTCATCTCAGCTTGCAAATGTCGGAAAGGGCCCGTCTTCCAAGATATCTAGGGAACCACTCCTCCCCATAGGGACAGGCTGCACCGTATATATAATGGGAATGAGTGAAGATTGACAAGTGCAGCCGTAGTAATATTGTGAACGAAGAGGGGAGAAGGTGATTATTGAATTTATTGCATTAAAGTTAGGGAAAGGGAAAGGGAAAGAGAGCTGGCGAAAAATTGGGCCAGGAGCAGGGATTGAACCCGCAACCTTCGCCTGTCCGGGGCGACGCCTTAACCGATTAGACCATCCCGGCCACTGGTTTCGGCGGACTCAATTTCTGACCAGCTCTCTATGTACTGTTTAGTTTCGAATTCGCTTAACTTGGTAGACGACAACCGTTGCTGATTTAAGGCCCGCGCTATTTCCGACATGCGGCAGTGACGTGGCACGTCATCTCAGCTTGCAAATGTCGGAAAGGGCCCGTCTTCCAAGATATCTAGGGAACCACTCCTCCCCATAGTGACAGGCTGTACCGTATATATAATGGGAATGAGTGAAGATTGACAAGTGCAACCGTAGTAATATTGTGAACGAAGAGGGGAGAAGGTGATTATTGAATTTATTGCATTAAAGTTGGGGAAAGGGAAAGGGAAAGAGAGCTGGCTCCTGGCCCAATTTTTCGCCAGCTCTCTTGGTGAAACCCTTGGTGAAAACAGCAACAACGGACGATTTAATCTTCGACGTTTCGGCCGGAGTCCGGCCTTCTTCAGGAAGACGAAGGCCCGCCACCATGTCCGTTATATATATATATATACAGGGTGTTTTTTTTTTTTTTTAAGCTTAACAGATTTGTTAAAAAACCGTGAAAGTTAACTTATGCCGCTTGTGGAGGTGAGTTGTATGGCCAGGGGGACACATTATAGGGGGCTAATCGTAACGATCAGTCGGCTAAGTACTTAAAATTCGCTAATTAACCTTTTAATTAATGAAAATAGACATATGGTTCCAATTAGAAATTTGCTCAGCGTCATCGAAAACCCCTAAATCAGTCATTTTCAGAAAGACTTTGAGCGCGTGAGAAGCGTAGTAGTGAACTGAAGTTACCACTCGTGGAGCAGGTACAAAGCTAGAGGTTGCGATAAGGCGCCCGCGTAATTTTTCCGTCTCTTATCAAGCCCCAGCCCTGTCCTGCTCCACGAGTGGTAAATTTAGTCCACTACTACGCTTCTCACGCGCTCAAAGTCTTTCTGAAAATGAATGATTTAGGGGTTTTCGATCACGCTGAGCAAGTTTCTAATTGGAACCATATGTCTATTTTCATTAATTAAAAAGTTAATTAACGAATTTTAATTAATTATCCGACTGATCAGTACGATTAGCCCCCTATATTATGTCCCCCTGGCCGCATAACTCACCTCCACAAGCGGCATAAGTGTAACCTTCACGGCTTTATTTAAACAAATCTGGTAAGCTTAAAAAACAACACCCTGTATATATATATATATCACTGCGAAGAAAAAAAACCCTTGGTGAAAACAGCAACATCGGACGATTCAATCTTCGACGTTTCGGCCGGAGTCGTGCCATCGTCAGAAAGAACGTTTACAGATGAACGCGGGAGGTATTTATACAATGCTACGGTCGAGTTCAAGTTTCAACCGTAGCATTGTATAAACACCACCCACGTTCATCTGTAAAAGTTCTTCCTGACGAAGGCCGAACTCCGGCCAGAACGTCGAAGGATAAATCGTCCGTTGTTGCTGTTTTCACCAAGGGGTTTTTCCTCCCAGTTTTATTTATATATATATATATATATATATATATATATATATTGTGAGGGCGCGTATGCGTAGCACTGCCCAGTGACATCGTCGTCGTCAGTTTTGGCTGTGGGTTGGCCGATCGGCATCGTCAGCTGACTGGTGGCACCTTTTTTGAAACGTTCCAGACATCAGACGCTGATAAAAAACCGTCATCTGACCTACCTGTCTCTGTCTCACAACGTGGTGGAGGTGAGCCTTTAGACCCCGTACCAGAACCACCTTCCCTTCGAGCTTCCGCTTAAAACCCTGGAGATCCGAAACCGCACGCTGGCTACCATCACGGCGACGGCTGCTCAAACCCCCTCGATGTTTCAACCATCCGCGACGACATCCACAGCCACCACGATGACTGAACAGCAATCGCAACCAACCCCTACCACTCCTGGTTGGACGATTCGCAGTCGCCAAAGAGACCCAAAGGTTTTTGCTGGTCTTCGTGACGAAGATGTTGAGGACTGGCTCGACAGTTACGACCGCGTGAGCGTCTACAACAGATGGAACAATCCCACTAAACTCGCTAACGTGGTCTTCTACCTTACTGATGTTGCCAAAACGTGGTTTCTGAACCACGAAGAAGAAATTCCAGACTGGGACGCTTTTACCACAAAGCTAAAGGACATATTCGGCACTCCAACTAGCCGCAAAGAGAACGCGAAAATGAAACTCGAGACTCGACGACAAGGAGAAGAGACGTACACCTCCTACATTGAAGACGTTCTCGCGCTCTGCCGTCGCGTCAACTGCGAAATGCAAGAGAGTGAGCGCGTACGTAACCTCCTGAAGGGAATCGCGGAGCCGGCCTTCAATGTTTTTTCTCGTCCGAAAGCCCGAATCGGTAGCTGACATCACATCTGTTTGCCAACACCTCGATGAAATGCGGACCATCAGAGTCTCTTGCCCAGCTCAGAATCTCGGAGAACCAAAAGCGACAAATTCTGAACTCCGCACCCTCATAAGAGACATCGTTCGAGAAGTGCTCCGGCAGATGTTCAATGAAACACACCGCGGCGCTGAACCGGCAGCAAGTTCTCCCGACTTGCGGTCCCTTGTCCGAGACGAGTTATCAGCTCTACCTCCTGCAACTCTTCCTCTCCCCACACCCGCACCACCAACCTACGCCGAGAATGCCGCTAGGGTGCCTTCCCCTCAAGTGGCTTCGCTACAACAACTCCACACCCCACCTTTCTTGGCTGCATTTACTCAAGCCACCCTCACCCCGACGTACCAATCTTGGAGACCACCCAACCGCCCAGTATGTTATTACTGCGGCATTAGGGGTCACATTGCCCCCTACTGCAGTAAACGCAGAGATGACGACAGGTACGACAACTCTTATAATCCTCACTTTCGCCGAGATCAGGGGACCTTCACTGTAGGTCGAAACAACTCCGGCCGCCAAGGAACTACTTCCCCTCACAGGTCGAGATTTGAAAACCAAGCATATCCTAGGCGTCGTTCCCCCTCCCCACTTCCGCCCTCTGGGTCTCCGATGATTCCATCTACCCAAACCTACCCTAAATACACAGCGGAAAACTAAAAAAACGCAGTTCTTGGGGGGAGAACTTCGAAGCAACGGAACCAGACAACTCCTCCAATCCCATTCAATTTGATTGACGTATGTGTAGAAGGTTTAAATGTTCTTGCTCGTGTTGATACCGGCGCCACAATTTCAGTTATAAGCGAAGATGTCTGCAAAACCTTAAGAAGAGTTCGAACTCCCTTTCACGGTACTTGTTTACGAGGAGCGGGAACCAATTTGATATATTCCTCCGCACTGTGCACGGCGAGGGTTGTAATACAAGATACCTGCCATCACATAGAGTTCGTTGTTTTACCGAATTGTACACACTCACTTGTCCTTGGCTGAGACTTCCTCTCGTTTAACTCGGCAGTAATTGACTGTAGTCATCCGGAATTATTTTTGACCACCTTTGACATCTGCGAGACAGTTACTGATCACAGTGCGAAAATATCAGTTGAAACCGACTCGGTTATTTCTCCATTCACAACCCACGTATTACCACTCGTATCGACAACCGCTTGCACAACTGATGTCGTCGTACAACCATCGAACACATTTCTCGTGAGAGGCATAGTTGTACCGCACGCACTTATCCGTTTCATCGATGGAAAAGCTCTCATAGCTGTATCTAATGTTAGTACTGAGTCCGTTCACATTCCACATGGTACAGTTGTCGTGACTGCGACACCACACTCACCCATTTCTCTGTGTTCCATATCCGCCCCTCAAACCAAATTTTTGCTTACCCAGAACTGCAAAACCTTGTCTCTGCATACAAAAATTAGCCAAGATCTTGACGAATCAAAAAAAAAACGCCGACTTCTATCTTTGCTAGAGCAGAACAGAAAAATATTCGACATCGTATCATCTACCCTTGGTCAAACCCACACGACAGAGCATCGGATCCACATTGAAGATTCTGCTATTGTTCATCGTCGTCCGTACAGGGTTTCCCCATCAGAGCGTTCTATAATCGAGGACCATGTCACTGATATGCTAAAAAAGGGTGTAATTCGTCCTTCACGCAGTTCATTCTCGTCACCGGTAGTCCTGGTCAAAAAGAAGGATGGAGGCATTCGCTTTTGTATCGATTACCGCGAACTGAACAAAATCACTCGTAAAGACCTTTACCCTATGCCACGAATTGACGACGCACTGGACTCCTTGCAGGGAGCTGAATATTTTTCATCTCTTGATTTACGGTCCGGTTATTGGCAGATCCCGGTTAACGAAGAGGACAAAGAAAAAACTGCGTTCGTCACACCGGATGGCTTATATGAGTTCAACGTCATGCCCTTTGGACTCTGCAACGCGCCAGCGACTTTCGAACGCATGATCGACCACATCCTTCGAGGCTTAAAATGGAAAACATGCCTATGTTACTTAGATGACATTATAATCTTTTCTTCCAACTTTGAGGAACACCTTGAACGGCTTTCCCAGGTCCTGTCCTGTTTGTCTGCCGCAAACCTCCAGCTTAATACTAAGAAATGCACGTTTGCGACAAAAACAATTAAGATCTTAGGCCATGTCATCAACAAACACGGTATCAAACCTGACCCCCACAAAATAAAAGCGGTTTCAGACTTCCCCCGACCACAACGCCAAAAGGAATTGCGAAGCTTTCTAGGTCTGTCGTCGTACTTCCGTCGTTTTATTCGCGGCTTTGCAATCATCGCCGCTCCACTTAACAACCTTCTGAAGAACAATTCCACCTTTACCTGGTCTCCTGAGTGCAAAGCTGCCTTTACATCCTTAAAAGCAGCCCTGACTTCCGATCCTGTCCTCCGACACTTCAACAACAACTCCGCCACCGTTCTCCACACAGACGCTAGTGGCTACGGCCTTGGATCAATTCTTCTACAACCCGACGACTCGTGCGTAGAACACGTAATTGCCTATGCAAGTCGATCTTTGAGCAAGCCAGAGCAAAATTATACAATAACAGAAAAGTAATGTCTCGCGGTGGTTTGGGCGATTGCAAAGTTTCGTCCTTACTTATACGGCCGTCATTTTTCAGTCGTCACCGATCATCATGCGCTTTGTTGGCTAGCCTCCCTCAAAAATCTTTCAGGTCGTCTCGGACACTGGGCGTTACGCCTGCAGGAATACGATTATACAATTGTTAATAAATCTGGCCGAAAACACCAAGATGCCGATGCCCTCTCACGATGTCCGCTACCTCAACCCTCGACAATTACGACTATACTAAATATTGAGACGAGTCCATCACCGACAGACATATTTGATGGAATAAGGATCGCCACCCAACAACGCCAAGACGCCCAGCTACGTAATATCATCGCCCAAATGGAAGGAACCTCACCTACGACAAACGCTCGCTCCCGACGCCAGCTCTTGCACTATCAGCTTCAAAATGATGTTTTGTACCGTCGAAACTACTCGTCCCACGGACATCGCTGGCTTTTGGTTATTCCCCGTACTTTACATGTCTTGGTCCTTGAATTTCTGCACGACGATCCCACAGCCGGCCACGTAGGACTCTTCAAAACTTACTGTCGTGTCAGAGAACGATATTTCTGGCCCGGAATGTACACCGCGGTGACAAGGTACGCATCTTCTTGTCTCGTATGCAAAAAACATAAGTGTCGCACAACTGCACCCCCTGGCCATTTACTGCCACCCAAACCGCCACAGGGGAGATGGTGACTTTACTGAGCTGCACAACCGTGCCTTTTAGCGTGGGACGCCTTCAAGTTACGCTGCTTTTTGTCGTCGCGGGAGTCGATGAGCAATGCATCATCTGCGTCGAGTTTCTCAAGGCACATATGTGTGTGCTCAATTTCAACGCTGGGCTACTGCATTTGGGAACTGATTCCTTTCCCTTGGGTGCTGCCACAGTAACGGTGCTTTGTGACAGCGGGATGCCAATAAATCCCTCGTCCCCGTGTCCCTGCTTCCACGTATTGTATACCAACTTAGCTGCGCACTTGTTGCCACTCTACGAGAGGGCAACGTATGGACTGGGCAAGACAGACGCTGATCAGCTTCGGCAGCTACTTGGATGATTTTCAAACCTTTTCAGCGCAGACAGTGCAAATTTGGGGTTGATGTCAGCAGCAACACACCGAATCATGACAGGACATGCTGCTCCTGTACGGCAGCCGCCTCGGCGCGTTCCTCTCGCTCGGATGTCATGTGTCAACGACATGGTGTAGACGATGCTACAGCAGGGCGTGATTGAGCCGGCATGTTTCCCTTGGTCTTCACCAGTTACACTTGTGAAAAAAAAGGACGGGTCAACACGATTTGCGGAGACTACAGACGACTTAATGATGTCACTAAGAAAGACTCTTTCCCTTTGCTTCGGACCGATGACATCTTGGAAGCTCTTGAAGGATGCACGTGGCTTTCTACCAGCACATCCGGGCGATCGCTAGAAGACTGAATTCACCACAGGG
>JABSTQ010001103.1:0-78355 GCA_013358835.2 Ixodes persulcatus | reverse complement strand
AGGAAGGGAAAAGAGGTTGGCGGCGTGCGCGCGTGGTGTGATTAGATCGAACGGCACGCGAAGTTCACGCGAAGCGGGTAGGGATAGAGTGCGGATTATTAACGCCAGCTGTGGCAGAGGATGAAAAGGAGGACATGAACACGAATGCAATAGTGGATGACAGACTACAACGCCGACGCCGCGGGACATAGCACAGAGCAAGAGATGCTCCGCATCTAAGAAAGAAAACTGCATGACAATACATGCACAAACACAAATTCAAGGTCCCGCACCACCAATAAAAACAAAAGGTCAATCTCAATGAAGTAGGAATAGTTAAAGTGCCGTACAAAACAACCTATCTATACATAAGGTGCGAGTTGGTCTAAAAACAAAGAAATATTGTCACAGTCAACGACATGTCTGGGTAGCTTGTTCCACTCCAATGTTGTGCGTGAAAATAAGGAGTGTCTCAAGGAATCAATTCGAGACCGCGGTGTTCAATAATCGTTTTCGAGTGTGTAAATCTGGTATTTGTTCTAGTCGTGAAAGTTATAGCGAGTTCGTTTCACACGCACTGGCGCCGTTCGAGTTCTCTCCCAGAATGCATCGCACTCGCGGAGTGTTGCACGAAAACTGGACTCAAACGAACTCGCCAAATGCACAGAGTGCAGAAGACTGATGCTGCCGCCATCTATGTTGTAGAAAAGGTACTGACCTCAAACCGAAACTAGCGCCTTTCTGTTCGGAGTGATGGGTGGGGATGCGAGAGTGCAGTCACTACCAACGTTTATCTAGAAACGTTGAACGCTGCAACGTGTAGTTTATAGTTGCGATGAGTTAAAGCAACTTGGCTGCCGTAGAGATAGTTACAGACGGCGTAAATTTCCGCACCCAGCTGTCTACAAAGCACCGGGTTGTGATCTTTCCATTCTTATAACCGTTTACACTCAAGAAAACTGATGATGCTGTCGGAGCAGAAGCTTGATCCGGTTCAGAATGGTATTATGTGTGAATAACTGAAAGGGTATGGCTTAAAACCAGTCTGCTGGAATATCCAGCAAAACTTTTCGTGAAACTTTTGATTTCGATCGTCATTACAAATGGATCAGATATTACCCTTGGTGAGGACGTCGAGAACGAGAGCTTTCTCGAACAAAATACGACGGGGCAAACTAGCTGACATAGGTAAATGTTAAACATGATGATGTTGCCCAAGCCTCGGGTAAAGTCACTATGTTTAGCTTTTCTGATGCTTTTTGGGCAGTCAGAGGTTTCAGCTGGGGGAGTTTTGTCGGCAAATGTTTAATTTTTCACCCGCACACGGGTGGTGATAAACATCTTGGAAGCCGCTGATGCGTCTGTACAGCAACAGAGCGACTTAAAATTTGCAAATAAAGCACGGGATGTCAATTGCTTGCTTTATGAAATAGCAGACGCTCACAATTCAAGCTCGCGTTTGATTCCGTTGCCCGCGGTACGCGATTTCTATCAGAAGATCTACTTTTTTTTCTCTCGGTTCCGCGAGAACATCGTAGCAGACGAACCCTCGTTGTCTGCTCCCGCTCCTCGCCGGCCTCGCCGGAGCGAGGCATGACGGGATTGCATTTTGGCGCACGCCCGATTTTCTTGGTGCAGCGAGTGCATGCACATGTGGGGTGTCGCCGCTGAAACAAACTCGGAGAGTGCAACCACTCGTGGAGTGCCTGCCGAAACGAACTCGCCTTACGCCGCGAGTGGGCACGCGTGGACACGAGTGCCGTGAAACAAACTCGCTATTACATATTTGTCCTGTGGAATTTTAATTGAGTGGTAGATGATTTGGAAGCGGGTTTTAAGGCGGGCTATTTTTCTTCTAGTTTGCAAGTGTATTAAATCAGTTTGACACATTAGCTTTGAAGGGGAAGTGCGAACAATCTGTATTGGAGCATGGGTCTATTTACCTTTGAAAGTCAACAGTGCAATGTCTACCATAGTCCTCATGGCTGCCATACATGGCAAGCAGGTCAGTATATACTGTGTTTGCACGATTGTAACGCGCAAGCATAATTAGCTCACAAATATTAAAAAAATAATGATGCTGATTCTACCGCACAGATGACACGACGGAGGCTCAACACCAGATGCCCCAGACAGTACATTTTATGAAACACAAAATCATGACAGTCTGAGTGGACTTTCTTGTTTCTTCCAGAGGCCATGGACGACTGTCCTCGCTTCCATGTTCTGAGATGTCGCCCGTTTTGAAGCAGTCCACTTGTTTCTCCCAATCATGTGCGCATGTTTCAGGGTCATCCCTGAGACATGCACTGACATTCTGGCACTGACATTGTCAGTGCCAGACCACTTTTCGTTTATTGGATGCCTGGAAGTGACGGCATTTTTTCTTTTCCATTTTGAAACTGCATCTGTTGAAACAAGCTCATGGGGAAACATACACATGCGGGAATCGGGTGCCAAAATGGCGAATGCGAAAACATGCTCACGTGACAGAAGGCTGTTTATGATGATGAAGCTATCCACCTACACCGAGTACTCCCAGTTTATTATACTCGTTTTTGGGCTTGACTGTAACGTGCACAAAATTTTGAGTGCTTACTTCCGTAAAAAAAATGTTGCGTTAGTCGTCCAAACACGGTAGTTTCTATTTGCCTTTGCAACGCATTTCGGGAGAAGAGGGTGTGTTTCCTCTCATTTGTGCTAAGGTAAACAAAATAAAAGCAACAAGCTCCAGATTCTTCTAACATTACAATTGTTTCTATATGTATGTGTCCCAATGTACTAGTTCATAAACATATGCCGTCTTTACTTAACTAATGTGAAATTTTTTTTTCAGTTGCTGAGCACCACAGTTTAGCAGCAGATGAGTTTGTGGACCCTTCCTTTGGCGTCGTCAGCGAGGATGGAATGGTAAAGCTATATTTTTTTAAAACCTCCCTGTAGTTCATGTGTGGCACACTAGAACTGTCTTGTATAATCTGGGCAAAGTTGACTGAGCCATCACCTCTGCCCTAGGCAATTGATTTACCATAACATCTACCTGGACCTAGCACAGGGTCACACTGGCCATGGGCACTGCATCAACTTTCAGCTACTTAGCTGATTGAACACAAATACTTGCCGGTCGTTTATGTAGCAATTGTGTCCAATCGTAACCCTAGACTGGATCCAGGCTGATGATATGGTAAATCAACTGCATGGGCCTTGGACCTAAGCTTGATTGAACCAAGCTTGAATAAACTGCAAAATTAATAGAGCTAGGTATGACATGAAAATCTACGAGGCTAAGTACGTCACAAATCTGCGCGGACAAAAAGTAATTTAGTATTCAGCGCCTATTTCCCACAGTTACTTAGCATTAGTGGGCATAAAATCAGAATCAACCTTTATTCCAGCATGGTATTGTTACTCAGCGTCACCAGTTGAACCTGGCGGGTGTGATGCACTGGTGTACATGAGAAATCTGGAATTTTGCTGGGTGATTTCAGATAAGATCGACCAAAGGGTGGCTGGTCAACATTTTTAAATCAACTGATGTTTTTATATGCTATTGTCTAGTGTCTGGTATAAACAAATCCAAACTTAGTTTTGACCAGAAAAAAAATTTGGGGACAAAAAAATCGTAAGTCATGAAGAGGTGGACAGTTGCATTAATGCACACTGATGGAGGGGTCATGTTTGAAAGTGAATAACTAAATGATAAAATTAGTAAAATTCTAATACTTTTTAAAAACAAGCTATGGGTACAGTTTGCTTGTAATATATAGTAATTATGCTTATTTATAATATATTTCGTTCTCTAAAAATTCCCGAACATGATTGCTCGAACGACAAATGGCAAAATTTGGAGGCCTGTATCTGATGAAATAATTTAATCATTATCATATACTTTTCAGATAGTAATCTTCTTATATATGGCTATTATTTAAAAAAAAATATATGGGGTTTATGAGTGATACGATAGTCGGGATATATTTAGGCAAACATGGGAAAAAAACTAAAACAACGTAAAATTCCGATGCAAATAAAAAAAACACCACCTTCAATTTTTTTTGTTTTTTTAAATTTGAATACCCTGTCATACTCTATTTCGGCATTCATTTCTATTAAAAGCATGTTGCATTATTTGATTGAGAAAGTAGACACAACTCCCCAAAGTAGGATCCTTTTTCAAGGCCTACACTTAGCAGTGCCCTATACGAGAAGTGGCTCCGAGTTCCAGTTTCATGAAACTAACACACATATTTTATATATTTTTATTCAGATGAGGCCATTGATAACTATAGCAATCATTCACACAGTAAAAGTGAGGAGAAACTATTGTTTACAAAGAGCTATCATATCACTAGTGATCCGAAAAAAAGATCCTGCAGCCATCGGCCACTGGGAACTTTGTTTACTTTATTTTCCTACGACACTATATGCTCCTCTCTCTCTTCCCCTCCACCTCCATCTCTCTCTCTCTCTTATATATAAATCTGACTTTTATCTCTAATAAAAACATATTCAAGCGTTCTCTTTCAGCATGATATTGTTCTGTGGCTAGCAACAATCATTTCCTCGCAAAGATCACGATTATGGCACAATAGTTGACGGAAGTAGCAGACAACACTCGTCGCTAGTTCTGGCAAAATTGCCAATACAGTCTTTTTTCGCATTTCCCCGCTCGCTGTCAAGGATGAGGGGGTTCGCTTTGACCAGCAAAATATGGCCGCCGATGCCTGTTTACTGAGCAGTTGTGCCTGTCGCCATCCCACACGCTGGCGTCACGGGCGATAATATCAGACACAGAGGCACACCGACAGACAGCAGAACTCCCAAATACTCGGGCCCCGCCTGAATACAATAGAGCGTAAACACTGTCGGCATGTTAACCTAGGAAAGGCTAACATGGCGACAGTGATAACGCTCTAGGCAAGGAAAAGCATGGTGTCTGGTATGATCCGGATCCTTACACGAGGTGCAAGGTGAGCCCTGAGAATGTGTCTGCTGCCCTAGAGTACTTCATGAAAGAAAAGCTACAATGTTCGCACCAAGGTCCCAACCAGAAGGATGTGATCTCTGGCATGCTCGACAAGGAGAAAACAAGCGTTTCCTGACACGCTCAATCCGAGAGGCCTTTCGTGTATACAAAGACAAGCATCCTGATCCCGGCGTTGGGCTAACGAAATTTTATTCCTCGCGATGGGTGGTCAAATGTATTCCCCACCAGGAAGTATGCGTTTGTGTATGCTGCAGCAATTATTACCTTTGTATTGCCGCTGTAGAGAATGTTACAGGCTCAACATTCAACACTGGTGAAATGAACTCAGCATTCCTGTGCGACCCACTAACAAGTCTGTGTCTTTAAGGAGATTGTGATCACTGCCCAAAAGGCCAGTCTCTTACACTCGAACTCAAGGAACTTCATATACCAGAGGATGAAGAAATTGTGCTTACAACATGGAAGTCCGGCGACATTGTGAAAAACAACATTGAATCTTGAGGCTTTCCTAAAAGTCGAAGTAACGGTTGAAAGTAAGATATTTCACAAACATATTCGACAAACGCTTTACATGTGTAGTGACGACAAGAAAATCTACAAACTGCTTTGCTATCATCAGTGAGGACCTGTTCGACGACGACGCTCACTCTTGCTTGGCTCTAGAAAAAGTGAGTGGGTTGAAGACAATGTTGCGGTATACTCACACGCAACGTACGTAAGTGACGGTGCCGCCAGTCATTTTAAGAATCGCTACCAGCTTCACCAGTTTGTACAGAACGATTGCCCACAAGCCCAGTGGTTATTTTCTGCATCTGGACACGGGAAAATGCATGCAACGGAGTTAGCGGATTGGTGAAGCACCAGGCCACGCTGAACAACCTGAGAGAACGTTTAATAAACGCAATTCAGACGGCCAGGGCAATGGTAAGCGTTCTATTCGAGGAACTGGGTGCATCTTGTGTATCTGGACGAAAATGAGATGGTTCAGTATCGTCAAAAAAAAGAGTATAGCTCAGCGCCTTTCCTGGCATTCAGTCTTTGCACGCGTGGCAGCTGTGGAAGTCATTAACAGAAGGAACCTGTGACATATATGTAGCACAGACAGTCTGATCTGGTTAGAGGACAGTTTATTAAATGCGTACAGCGAGGAAAGCTTTAGCATAGAGTTTTGAATTCGATTCCCCAACGACTGCTCATTTTGAATGCAGGGACATCTTATTTATCACAGTTTTCCTAGCGGGGTATTGAACCTGTTTTACTTGGTGATAGCTTATAATCTTTATTTGATCACCATATGAGAATCACGAAACGTTATCCTCGCGCAGGATAAAATATTCTCCATTCGTACACCAAGAGTATCGAAGCTCTTACAGTCCGGCACAGTGGCACCCCTCACCTGAAACGGTTTGTCCCCGGAAATACATAGCTAACCTAAACAATTTTAGTATTTTTTCTTTATTTTTGTGTGTGGAAGTTAAGTTATTCCTTTTATTCTAAGTATAAAATATACCGGAAAGTAAACCTTCACACTGCATCATCTTTTCTCGAATTACTAGTCTCTAATATGATACCTCTTTGTACGCTGTATGCAAAATCCTGTATATAGTTTCTCCTCACTTTTACTGTGTGACCGATTGCTCTAGTTGTCAATGACCTCATCTGAGAAAAATATATGAAAGATACGTGTTAGTTTGTGGGAGCCAAGGGTAAAAGAAGAGGCAGAAGGCACGTGACAGGCGGTCGGCGGAGAAGTCACGAGCTGGCGCGGGACAGTCCGTGCTGAGCGAGGCTGGGAGAAACCATGCATAACTTGATCAATTTGACATTGAACGAACGAGCATCAGACAAGGAGGGACCCCACCCCGGTGGCAAACTCCATGGGATGCCCTTGACGCTCTTTGTCTGATGCTCATTCGTTAAATTTTGAATTGCTGGATGCAATTATGCACGGTCTTCTTTAAATACACCTATCACCATACAATTCAAGCATTCCTAATGTACTTGCTGTTTCCAGTCCTTTAGATAACGGGAAACAGCACGAGTCTGTGCTGTTGTTCTCGCTCACACCTATGCACCATCCCAGGCGAAAATCAGTCCACTTCCAGCTGGATTATGGAACTGGAAATGAGGCGGTCCAGCTGGATTCTAGCTGGGTCCAGTTGGATTCCAGCTGGACCACCTCATTTCCGGTTCCATAATCCAGTTGGATGTGGACTGATTTTCGCCTGGGATACCTGCCAGGTTTAGCTCATGAAGCTGTAGTGGTATGCTGGAAAAAAGCATTGGTCCTGATTTCGTGTCAAATAATGCCTCTATCTATAGCTGCAGAAAAATGTGGTAGATTATTAAGTTACTTTCAGTATTGTGCACAGATTTGGACACTTACTGACTTTCCCTCGTCATTTATACTGATGTAAATCTGGTCATTGCAAAACCTGTGCGTATAGGTCTGGCCGCTTTGCATGTGCCTCTGTGAATGGGATTTGGAAATGGTGTTCTTTTACTAGTTTCAGACAAATCAATATTTTAGTTACTCAGGGTATCTACCAACCTGGAGACCTGGAATTCTCAGAGAATTTAGGATCATCTAGAAATGTCAAGGAATTATCCAAGAAATCATAAAAAAAATGAATAAATCAGGGAAAAGGACCAGTGAAAGCAGCATGGCGGTGCGGAGCAAAGTGCAACGGTTGCACGTCAGCACAGCCATGCTGAATAATGTTGCCAATATATCATCCTTTGACCCAGAAATGGTCAGGGAATTTTATCCAAAGAGTAAGGGAAAAACCTGGAAACGTCGGGGAATTTGAAATCAGTAATTTGGTAGACACCCTGTTACTGTCACATTAGACACAGATGTTTGTTGCCGGGTGAGAAGATCAAAATATTTCACTTATAATCTGTGTATGGTGACCATTCAAGACCAAGATTGAGGGGAAGAAAGACCTAAAGGGAATGGACCTTTTTCACATACCGACGGCACCAGGCGGTGGCTGCACAAACTGAAAATCGAGGAAGTGACCTACCTGCGCTACCATACGATAATGGGAGCTACGCTACCAGTTTCTTCGCTCTCCGAGCAGCGGTGCGTGCCCAACGCGACTCTAAAGAGGGGGATCTGTGGCGTCCACCCAAACGTCACGGTTTTCTTTCCGTTCACTTTCTTTTTTTTGTGTAACACAATTATATATATGTTGCAATTACGTGTTCTACTCACTGATCCACAGCCTCCTTCCGAATTTCCTCGATTTCTAGTACCGACTTCCACCGCTTGGCATCGAGTGCTCGCGCGTGCGCAGAACGCTTCTCGGAAAAGGTCCATTACATGTAACTTAATCGATGTAGTTCTGAGGTACTTCTTAGAACCACATCCTTTAAAAACATGCAGTGCCAGCAATTTATTCTTTGTCTACTAAACAAGTTGTAGTGACTTTTTTCTTACCGATTTCTTTATCGGGCTCATTATGCGCAAGATGTGTTTGTGGATGAGGGCAACTGGAAGAGCTGCATGGATGCTGAAACGCCATCCGTGTTCTGTAAATTAAGTGCCACATCAAAATGGCCAGTGGAAGTGCTCTCAGAGCGCTCAGTCACCGGAAAAATGTCAAATAAGGCGAAGGCGGAAGGGCAAGAGAAGCCATTCGCCCCTCTCACTCCATATACAAAGTGCAGGCAATCTCAAGTAGGCTATTTTTTTTCATTTTCGGTTAGAATAGTTGGCTGTGTGAATCACACTTTCAGACGAAAAATATTAGACGTGTGACCCTCATGGATAGTTTAAGCATCACAATTGTTCAATTGAGCAAACTAGATTTCAGTTGTATCGTAATTGTATGCCAGAGACCCAGAGTAGACGCTTGCGCGCATGATGTGCAATGATCTTGCATTTAACATGCGGCAGTTTTATGCAGTTGGCCTGCTCAAACATTCAATTTCGTGCATAACAAGTAATAAACTTGAATGGGTTTCACGCCATCTCATCATATGCGCTGGCGAAATTAATAGTTTTGTGGGAAAGGATGGCAGATACGCACAGTGAAGACACGCAGTCCGCTTTATTAAGGTGCATTCACGCTGAGCGAACTAAAGTTTATTGCATACGATAGACTTTGTCCAAAACGCTTTGACTCGCTCAGTTCAGGCCTACATCAAACCGAGGAAAGACAAAAAGTCAATCTCAAAAGTATAGATCTTGAGGTATTTTGGCAATCTCTGCACCGTTAAAATATCACTTACACATACCGTTTGCACTTATTTCCAAAATTTCATAAACACTGATGAGTAGGACTCTGTATCTTCCCGCCGACATAAACGCACCCCCGCTGGTCCCCCACACTATGTTCGTGTACTTTTTCTGGCTTTGGCTCAGATATAAATGAGGCTCTATTAACAGCTTGCAGTCTTTCTTCTCAAAGTGGCTGACACGATTAGGTGGGGAGGGAAGTGAATTCTGGCTCCAGAAACGAGGACTGCGCGCTTCATATTCAGGGCTCATGCATCTTCTTCGGTATCAATTCGATGGCTTTGCAGTATCACAAAACCAGGTTTCACAATTTGTCATGTGAACGAGCCTCAAACTATGTTAGTTCTGGCATCTGCGTAACTGCTTGTCCATTCAAAGTGCACATTGGTAGAATTAGGTCCTTCTAACGATAATATATTTTTGTTGTTCTTAAGTTTATTAACTCCTCACTTTCCACAGCTGGATGACAATGCGGTGGGGGATACATGAATTAAAATAGGCTAAAAATACAAAAAGAGCACCTTACAACACAGCAGCAAATTCATCATTGTCTTTAGTAGCTACAACTGCCGAAAACAATCTGCTACATTTGCCATTAGCATTAGGGAAGAAACATTTTTCAAACTAGTCTGCATCGCATTTGTAGTTGTGTACTCTATGCTCATGATTAATACGCTGTTATAATCTAAACTATTTTTTATGCCAACTTTGGCAGTAGATGTCATGGAATAATCTAACCCATAGGACAACTTGCACGATAGTTCAAATCAAATCAAAGTTTATTCAGACAACCGTCGAGGAATACAGTTGTCTGGGGGGCCGCCACAAAAGGCATCGGCATGCCTGACAAGGCCGACAGCCCCCCCCCCCCCTCTAAACGGCCAGACAAAATGAAAGTCTCAGAGGACGAAAGCTACTTTGATCATGAAAGGTCAAACATAAAATCCCATAAGCAGTACAAAACACTGTATACAAAGAAAAAATCAATTAACTAAAACCAGATTGTCCCCCACGTTGGACAAACAACGACACATCAATTTTTATGCCTGCACAAACAACCCAAACAAAGGGGCCACACACAACAGCATAGTGCAGCCAGCCAGCCATCTCTACAAAGATATTTCTTTAAGCCCACAGAGAAATGCTGCACAAAAAACATGCGCGCACAACAAAAATAATAATAATGACCCTGACGCTAACAACACTTTATGCAAAACCATTTTACAAATACTTATTGTGCTATTTGCGAAGTACGGTCTTTCAAAAGCCTGATTAAAACACTCTAAACTCTGAAAACTTTCAGAAATCTGGAAAAATTGGAACATGCATTAGTTGGCAATTGATCACTAACTTCTTAAAACCAATTTATAAGTGTTCTTTTAACTTTATGACCACCTGGTCTGTATGTATAGTGATTTATAATGTTCTTTGGCTTGGTTCTTGTGTTCTCCAGGGTGCTTTTGGCTGTACCTGAGGGAGAAGGGGTACCGCTGCGAGCAAAGGGCGGAGTACCACAAAAAAGTGCGGAAGCACCTCTCGAAGAAGCTGTCTGACCTTCGTCAGAAGCACCTATCGGAGAAGCTGTCTATTTTCGTCGCCTAAGAGGTGAGTGCAAACAAAACTTCCTTTAACGTTAAGGTATTTAAAGCTGAACACACATGCAAGAAAAAAGAATATCGCACGACGGTTGCCGCGCTGCAACCGTGGTTGGCGCCTTATGCGGACACTGCTTCAAAAATATGCTGCGTCTGAAGGGTATGTCAGACGTACCAGGTGAATTTTCTGACTAAACGCATGGCTACCATGTGTTGCCATCCAGCAACTTTGTACAGCGCCAAAGCTTCGGATGCGGCGAGCGAGGGTCGAACACATTAGAGTAGGATACGCACCCTCGCAACTACTGTGGATATTTTTGAGCTCCCAGTCGACTTCCAGGTGGTGCAGCATGTACCAAAAGCCACGCGCTTCGTTGTTCCTATTTTAGTGTATCATGATAGTACTTAGTGTACTTCATTGTGAATTGCACTTCACACTGTGTTATCTGTTTTTCCTTCCATGTCTCTCTTTCTCACCCATTTCTAAGCGTGCAGTCACTTTGTGATGCCAATTAGCTGTGCCGTAACCATAAGAAAAGTTGTTCTTTCTGTTTGTTGTGTGCTCGAGCTGCACACACAGTCAGACGTTTACTGAATCTTTGCTTAATTTTGTCCCGGAAGTTCGGCATGTGCCTAAATGGTAAGTCTGAACTTTGGCCTGTGATCAGGAATTCTGTAATTTTCATTACAGATCATTGGGAGCGATGCATTCATCCGGCATACCTCATGACACAGCATTCTCAATAAACAAATCAGGAAAGGAAAAAAATCATATTTGTCCACTTCATGGGAGTATATACCTGTGAAATCCCGAAAGGGTGCCCACACCCGATTAATGACCCACCCCCCTTTGTTGCCTAAATATTTCAGTCACTCTGCCGATACATCGCCCACCCTCCAAAAATAGTGATTCCCGAAAGTCAAAAACGGGCGGGAAGATTTTTTTTAAGCTTTTGAATAATTTTTACAAAGGGAAGAGGTAACATTTGAGGACTAGAGTGGTAAAGGGGCAAATCGCGACAAAGGTTCAAGGTTGCTCTTTCGGCGCCCCCGCATCTAATCGTCCGAACCACGGTGATAGATATACTTCAGGTGGTGTAACGCTGCGCCCCCGCCGAAGAGCCGCCGTGTCGAAGATCGGCACGCGATTCTCTCCCCTTCCGTCAGGGAGTGCCACCGACATGGAGGTCGGCCGTCGCCGTCCTTAGTGAGCGAAAGCGTGTGCCAGGCCGCGCCGGGCTACATTGTTGCGTAGTTTATCGCTTTGTCACCGGTCGCTTTCGGCTACCGAAAGTTGACGGCAATGTGGAAAAAAAAGTGCTTCGTGCCACGGTGCAACGCGGGATATAAAACATGCACGGCAAAGCTGTCTCTTTTCGTTGTGCTCCCATAGAAGAGGACCGTCTGAAGGTATGAAGTCACGCGATTTCGCGCTACGAACCGTCTGCTGCAGCTGACAGACTTTGTCTGCGAGAGACAATTGAAAACAAACTTTGTGAGGAAATCGTAGGAAGCCGTCTATAAGGGCCACGTTCTCGCAAGTGCGCCACGGAAAGCTGCTCTGGCAAAAGACGCAGTGCCAACAAAGTTTCCGGGGTGCCCCAGCTACATGACAAAGAACGAGAGAAAAAAAGGACCCGCGGACCGTCAGTGCCCACCGGCCACCAAGTGACACCATGTCACAGAGGAGTGCTCAGAGAGCTCGCATACCACCTACAAAAACAATTCGTCACTTGAAGCCTTGCAAGAGTGAACCATGGTCAGTGAGAGTGCATCTGCAAGTTGTGCCAAAGTTGCCGAACCGACTACCACCATGCCAGTCACAAAACTGTTGTTCGAGAACACCTTTGAAAGGACAAAGAATGTACCCCTCTCAACCGGTGCCTGGGCATGTCATAAGGTTGAAATTGACGGCTTCCAAACTATTGTGTTCCCCGAGTTTCATCCAACTAGAGCAGCGACAACACCAGCAAGTGTTGTGGAAAATGATGGTGCCCAGTGTGCACTGAAGAAATCGGTTGATCGTCTAGCAAAGAGAGTGCAGTCACTTATCTGCCAGCTGAAGGGCACTCGAGCGAAGTTGTCCAGAATTTCTGATGAAGCTCTCGAGGACAAACTGAGTGGTTTGCATATCCCCCAAGCACAAGCAACAGCCATAAAAGAGTGCATTGCAGCTGCCAAATTCACAAACAAGAAAAACAGACGTTACACTGAGCTTTGGTCCCGGCTCTGTCTGCTCTTGCATATCCGTAGCCCGTCGGCGTATTCCCTCTTAAAAGAACAACATCCTGCCGCTTCCTTGTGTATCAACTGTAAGGAAGTACTTATCTATGGTTTGTGTCAAGTGTGGCGTTGACACTCGCTTTTTCTCTACTTTCAAGAAAAGGCTAGCAATAAAATATACTTTTAAGAGGCATGGGATTCTTATGTTCGATGAGATCCACGTCTGAAAGGAGATGATGGTGAATGCAAAGACTATGACCTATACAGGCCATGCAGACTTTGGAAAGGAAGTGGAAGCACCGGACCAACTAGCAGACCATGGAGTAGTGTTTACATTTCGCTCTTTTGGCAAGAGCTACTCGCAGCCTGTTGCTGTTTTTGCTAGTCGTGGCCCTACAAAAGGGACTGCGTTGGCACAGCTCATCCTGGAGGCTGTTCTCCTCCTCGAAGATGCCGGCGCATTTGTGGATGCAATTATTTGTGACGGTGCTGTGACCAACCTATCCATGTGGAAACAGTTTGGTGTGACAGGAGCCCTAGAGGGCGCAAAGAACAGTTTTGTCAATCCCGCATGTGAAGACCGAAAGGTTTTTGTTCTTTCAGATGCACCGCACCTTATCAAGCTTGTACGGAATCGCCTTTTGAAGCAGAAAGTGCGTTGTGTTAATGGTGCTTGTGTCTTCTGATTGCACTATGACAAACTTTATGTAGAAGATACGGAGGCTGAAGGCAAGGCGAGGGCTTGTCCGAAGCTGACAATTTCTCATTTATACCCTTTGAACACTGAAGAATTGCGGGTCAAGCTTGCAACTCAAGTGTTCAGCCTCAGTATTGCAAAAGGTCTGGAGTTTTACTCTAACAGAGGAACCGCTAGACTTGATATGCCCAAGCCACAAATGACTTTACAGTGTGGATGAATAACCTTTCGGTACGCTGAATTGTAGGAAGGTCTGAAGCTAGGTGGCAAAGATTTTAGAGTGCTTGAATCCTCCTTCTTTAACTTCAAAGGATTAATTTGACAGACTATAATAAGGAGTTTGTGTCATCTGTGGTCTTTCGGCTACTGAATAGTGCTACCGTGCGGGAGGTTGTGGGAGTAGACAAGAGCAAGCTTGTCCGCTCGCACTATTTTCATATTATTTCACTGAAGGAGATTGTGGGGAGATTTGGAGTGACTGTGGTTTTCAAACCTGACTTTCGTTTGGATAAGTTAACATTCTTTTCGTCAGAAAGGTTGGGGTGTCCGAAGTAGCACAGAGAGCAGTAAGTGACTTGCGAACTTGGAGTTGTGTATGAAGTAGCTGTGAGTTGTGGTGCTAGTTATGTTGGTGAGACTGCGAGGTGTATTAATGATTGACTATGTGAGCGGTTAAAAACAAGAATGAGTTTTCAGAGTTAGCTAAGCATGTTTCCCCGGTGTATTGATTGTAACATTAACTGGGAGGAGACAAGTCCTGGATACCCTAGTGAAAAAAGTCATTTGTATGAGAAATTTCTTGTGTCCAATAAACATATGAATCATACAAGATATATAAGAACATATAAGAACCATATAACAACTATATAAGATATATAAGAACCATATAAGAAACTTCTCACAAGATTCTTATATCGTTCTTGTATGGGCGCAGAGAGATGCGCCTTGCAGCTACAATGCCTTGGTGGGACAGTCCCTCAACTATTCCACTGTCTGAGGAGTCAAGGAGGCCATCCTCAGAAATAACCCCCCGGATGGTATTTAGGGTGCGATGAGGTGTAACTGTGATTTTGTGGTCAGATATGGCACTTAAAGAAAAAAGTGCAGCACTCTGCTGGCTTGATTCGATTTAAACAAGCAGGTCGCCAGAAGAGATTTCCTTGGCCTTGAATTTTTTTCCAACGGTAGATTCAAGTACCTTGGCTACAAGAAAGGGAGAAAACTTTGATAGTTGTTTTTCAGTTTCAGAATGCAGGACCAAAAACTTTGGGAATCTAGCAGGGGTAGATGGCGTGTTGATTGTGGTTGAAACTTCGGTGCGGACCCTTTTCGGGTGCCGATCGAGAAAGGTTTTAGCACGGGAACCCATAACATGGAAAGAAAAGTTCAGTGCCCGGGTGCACCGCCCACCACGGAGCCCAACAAGGGGGTAGTTAATGTGCCATAGCAAGATGGGCGTGGCTGACACAATTACTTTACCAGTGCTGCCTGGGCACTATACCCTAGTGTGGTTGCAGGAACAGGACCTGTTTCCACTCAAGGTTGGCCCTTGCCGCCTAAGAAGGTGAAAAAGGAAGGAAGAGAGTGTAGAAGAAAAGGGAAAGAGGTGGAAAGAAAAGTGAGAAAAGAAAGAAGAGGGTAGAAGAGGCAACTGACTGAATCCTCCTGGTCGGGCCAAGCCAGGACACCCGTCTACGAGAAGCAGGGGCCGAAGCGGTGTATTGCCTCGCCCGGGGGGCCCCGAAGGGTCCAAACATACCCCGGGCTCAGCTCAACCACCAGGGTCCCCTTTTACCCGAACACGGGCTAAGCTACGCACAGCCAGACGTGGGTGGGCGAACCCACATGGCTCGGGGTTCGTAGTGACGCCACTCACCAAGCACCTAACACTTAAGGTGTAGGTGCTTGGAGCATACAAGCTCAAATGTCCGTCCCCCCCCCCACGGGGACATCTGAGCTTGTATGCAGCCTACGAAGAATGCGCTGCACGTGAAAAACAAAAGAAGGCTGCAGCAGCCGTCAGTTTCATCACATTTTTGGCCGACAATGAAATCGATTGCACCAAAAGCAAGACAGGTGACTCAGAAGATTGCAACTTTCATTGCGGGCGGCTTGCACTCTTACAGTGTCGTCGAGGAAAATGGCTTTGTCGGAATGCTAAGGTGCGCTATTCCCGAGTATAAAGTTCCTTTAAGGACCATGTTCTCGAGGTCGGTCATTCCCGATTTGTACGCCACGAAGGAAGCTGAAGCGGTGAAAGCCCTAGCTCCGATCAATCTTTGATGCTGGAGTCGAGTGCTACTGATTGACTACTGACAGCTGGAGAGCTACGTACCGTAAAGTTCCGAAAGAACGCCCACCCAAAATGAAGAGATAAATGGTGAAAAACATTGGGTTGGGCTATCTTTGGGGACGCCACAGCAAAACTTTATCAAAAACCGCCTACAAACTATGTGACGCGGAAACTGATACCGAAGATCGCGGACACCGCAAATTCGCGTTTCACGATGCGATAAACACGCAGGAACCCGCTACGAACTTGCCTGTCACAGGAACAGATATCGCACGCGCAGATTGCGGACAGAAAGGCAGGAATCCGCTACAAACTCGTATGTGACGGGAACAAATACCGCAGATCGCGAACGCAGCAAATTCATATTTCACGATGCAATATAGTACACGCAGGACCAACTCGCGTGGAATGGAGATCGCACACGCAGATCGCGGACAAAAACGCAGGAATCCGCTATAAACTCGCTTGTCTGACGTGCCGGTACCGCAAATTGCGCGGTTGATGCGATTCCCGTCGGACATTGCGTGTTGTTCGACGGAAATCGGGGGGTGGGCGATGTTTCAGAATGTTTATGTTACAGATATTTAGCCAGAAAAACGGGATGGGCGACCTCTTGGGGGCGGGCGTTCTCTCGGAACTTTACGGTAGGTGTGACGTGCCAGATAATAGACAAGAAGTTTGTGCATCACACCTACACTCTCACATGTGATCCAATGACCGAAGAGGGCACCGCAGAGAACATTCACCAGTTTCTGCAGAACGTAATTAAGGACTGGGAACTTCCAGAAGATTTACCAACCTATATTGTCACTGACAATGACAGGAACTTTGTCGCTGCTGTGGAGCATTCGCAGTGGCACAGAGTTCAGTGTTTTGCCCACACACTACAAGTTTGCATCACTGACGCAAAGAAGCATGCACCTGGATTCTTTCAGCTGTGTGCAAAGGCACGTTCAATAGTTGGCCACTACAAAAGCACCCGAGCACGTGCCCGACTCCAAGACATGCAAAAAATATATGCAGCTGAAACCCCTCGAAGTCACGCAAGATGTGCCTACGAGTCCAGGCTCCTTGAGCTTCACATTGCCATTTCTGCAGAGCTTTCTGAGTCAGACAGTGTAGAAAACCTGTCATCTGTCAAGTGGAAGTTAATGGCTGGGCTGGGCAGTGTACTTCAGCCCATTCAGCAAGCAACAACGGAACTCCCTGAGACCAAATATCCAACACTCTCGCAGGTGATTCCTTTGCTAGAGTGCACTGAGATTACTCTGAAAAAGTATATTTCAGGAGCCAATGAAGTAGCCGCCTTTTCGATCAGCCTGCTGCAGTCTCAAGACCAGGTTCGTGACTGTAAGGATGTCCCTGCTATTGGTGCTGGCAACACTGGTCGATCCTTGCTACAAGACAGTCCTTCACTCCATACCAAGCCAATAGTTGTGGGCGAGCAGCCTGCTTCTTTCGGAAGTTGAGAAACTCCACTCCACTGGAACAGCAGAAGCCAGAGAGCATGGAAGTGCTGCGAGCACCACAGAAGAAGCATACTTTGTGTGAACTGCATACTCTAAAGTCAAATGGCTTTGGAAGAAACACGGCAGTCGGCTGGTATATCCCAGTGCCAGAAGCAAGTAAACGAGTATTTGAAAACCCCACTGCTTGGCCGTTAAGAGGATCCCCTCCTGTGGTGGTCGACCTTGGGCTTCCAGCTTTACCCTGCTATGGCTACAGTGGTGCAGAAGCATCGCATCTGTCCATTCGAACAACCCAGGCGGACACTAAAACGGTGCTCTCAATAGCAGGCAATATTGTAACAACCCCGAGGGAGCACCTGCTTCCAGAGCATGTCGAGCAACTTCTTTTTCTTCATGTAAACCGATTGAACTTGGATTTCATTGGAAACTGCAACATGTGAGAATTGTAGTGTGTGTACTACATACTGAATAGACACAGATTTAGTTCATTTCTTTTTTCTATCATATTTTAACTCTGTAATCCCATTTAGGCTTTCTAATGTTTGTATTCCAATAAATAAGTCACACTTGAATTAATTGTGATCTCATGCTCACAAATAAGCACACTTAATCATTGCACGTATGCCATAATTATCTTTCATGCCACTTTGCAGCCAAGATTTTTGAACGGCAAGTACTCGATTCGAAAATATTCGGCCAAAATCCCAAATCATTTTGAATTCGATTCGAACTCAAAATCCACTATTCGCACAGCCCTATCGGTTAACATTTAGCTACGCTGGGTGTTGTTGACAGCATTCCAGAACATGCAAACCCTGCCGCACTCACAGCAGTGCCTCCTGAGCCTTCCAAACAAGCTGTGCTAGGTAAGTTTGGATTTGATTTTTGTGGCCCATGGACTGCCAGCGGAGAAGTGGCGCCTGAAAACTAAAGTCATTCATGGTAAACTCTCTCCATGGCTGGGAAGGCGTCTATCGGTTTTGTATAGCGCATATCTGTGCAACACTGCATACTACCTAGCAGTTTTGTACTGGGCTCAGGCCGCCTGCTGTATGGAATCAGCCGCCAACAAAATCCACCGGAGCTGGGCGACGTTCATCTGGAGGTCGTCAATGGACAGAACACGGCGCAGTAACCTTTAGTCTGGAGGTGGGAGGACTGGGCCTTGTCAACGTGGTGCTGGAGCTGCATGTCTAACGGTTTCTGCTCTTTAGGGACATAAGGAACCCCATTCTCCTAATTGCCCTCCACTACCTTGGGTACCCGCACCTTGCCACATGGACGGTTAGCACTACAGGCCTCATCACTAGGGGTGCAAATCTGCGCTTCTACGCTGAAATTGCCAGCTCCATCGAATTTTTCTTGGACCTTTTCTCATGGGAGTACCTCCTCACGGTAAGACGCAAGAAGATGTACTAGGACACCATCAGCAAATTCTTCCAGCGCTCCTTTACAGGGATGTTCCGTCCCCTGCCTGGGCGGCCGGGCTCTTCAGGCAAGTAAGAAGGCCCCCCCGTCCCTGTAACAAGCAAGAACTTCTTCGTGCAGCTCCACCTCGAGGTGCTACCGTTGAAGGTGTGGCTGTAGTCGAGGTGCATCTTCGTACCATGGTCTACCAACTGCGCCCTTTGCGGGGCGACTGAAACACTGCAGCACATTTTTGTAGAATGCACAAATGTCTATCCTTTTGGGACGAAATGAGGTCAGTGCTCCAGGTAGATTTTGAGATAGAGTGGGTGACATTCAAATATTTGGACCTTGGAGGTACCGACAGACGTGTCACTTGGCTAGCACGCATGGCGATGGTGGAGTGTCACTGGGGCAAGATGAACTGAGGCTCTGGTCGCCCCAGTCCTCCCTGGGCTGGTGCAGGGTTGGGCGTATAACTCTTGATCGGAAGGGAATGTGAAGGCAAAACCGGGGCGCTGATCTATTTGTTGCCTCCTCCTTTAGTTGAACTATGCATACACGCGTGCCCTCTCGAATGTGTTTCTTTTTCTTTTTTTGCTGTGCAAGATTATGTCACTATATACATAATGTAAATAAATTTGATTTGTTAAAAAAAATAAATCTGCTGTTGTTGAGAGGTAAGAAAGCCGGGACTTGTCGTCGAGGCGTGAAAATTCCAATTTCAAATCGTGTCACGATTTTTTTTATTCATATTTTGCGGGTGTGTTTTACTTGCTATGTCTCAGTTCTTATTGCTTGCTCAACATTCGATTTAATAATTAGTTTCCCTAAATGCAGCGAATAAATTTTTGTGTCCTAAAACGTCTGGCTACACTACCTGTTGAGTGTTTTTGTCATTTTCGGTTCTGCAGCACCTGCATTTCTGTCAACCGTTTCTTGACTGATTAATAAACCGTTTCTTGACTGATTGTTAAACCGTTTCTTGACTGATTGTTAAACCGTTCCACCGACATGCTCATTGACCGACCGACGAACTGACTACGACTTATATGCGGACCTATTAACACTCCGTCTGTGTCAGGCAACCTAGAGATGTCATCTAGGTCGAGACGCCTTGTTCGGCGAGAATGCATGTATCGACAGTATGGCATTCTGGTGCTAGGTAGGGAACGCATGTTCTGAGACCGCCTTAATCCTCTCGACATGTTCGACGAGTTTGAGCTGCAACAGCGATTCTGCTTCAGGTACGACGGCAGCGTGTATCTGGTCGAGCTACTTCGGCCAGACCTGGAACCACGGACGCGCCGCCGTCAAGACATTTTTACGAAGCTGCAGGTGATTGTCGTTTGCGTTTGCGTTTTCGTTTGCGGAAAAACGAGTGCCCCACCGTTCTTGTTACGAATCCGTTGCTGCAAGGACTGGTACCTCCACGTGAGTCGCTGTCAGAGCAATCTTCAGTTAATTTGACAGCTTCAACTAGTTTATATCTTAGGATAGAGTACCTAAAAGCACCCACAGTCAGATATATAGTCCCTTCAAAACATTACTTTCTTTTTTCTGCTTTGCGCTGTCAATTAGCGAGTTTGTTTATGCATGATTTATTAATCGATTATTCTTATGCAGCTCGTCTGCAACCCTGCCTTAACTTAAAATGCAAGCCTTTTGCATTATTTCGGAGTTGATTTGTTTGTTTGGGTATCAGCATTTTTGTTTGTAGTTGTTTATAAATTATAAAGCCATTCAGATAATTCGATGATAAGTGCTGTTCTGTTAGTTCGTACATTAAAGTAATTAATTTCGTTTTACATATTTGACAACGTTTACTGCCTACTACAGTTCTTGGTTCCCCTTGGAGGGCGGTGGACTGTCAACTGAGTTTGTAAATACGTGCTTGAAATACCGCAACTCATTTAATTGATGTTCAATAAAAAATACATTTGAATGAACGTACTGTTTCTGTTTTATTCCACTGGTAATTAATATCGTGAAGCGCATTTGTTGCGAAGTGTAGCGCGCGCGGCTCGTCTGCTCGACCGGTGTCGCGCTGGCCGCTCGCAGCGGCCAGCGCGACACCGGTCGAGCTGACGAGCCGCGCGCGCTACACTTCGCAACAAATGCGCTACACGATATTTGCGACACCGATCAAGAAAATAAGCAAAACAAACCGAAAAAAAAGGAGCGGGAGAGAGAGGAGGAGCAGGCAAGGAGGAAGGAGGGCGCACGCCAACGGCATTGGTGGCGGCATCTGGCGGTCTTTCAATATTATATTATATTTTAATTTATTTACAGTACCAGAGGCACTCCTCCTAGGAGCGCCCGCCCTGTTTTAAAAACAAGTTTTGGCCCATCTGACTGACTGACTGATTTACTTTTTTCAGTCTCACGCCGTACTTTCTGCCACTTGCGCCTTGTGGCGCTAGTACTTGAGATCGCCGCCTCTGTTCGGGCTCGCCGGATCGCCCGCCTCTGTTCGGGGCCGGGGCCCATAGAACAACTACGCTCGCCGAAAGTGACTTGAGATCGCCGCCTCGTTTGTGGCCGGGCCCATAGAACAAGGGGGATTCCATAGAGAACACAAGGGGGGACGGACAGCTCGCCACTTGAGATCGCCGCCTCCGGAGGCCCATAGAACAACTAGGGGGTCGGACAGCTCGCCGAAAGGAATTGAGACTTGAGATCGGCCTCAATTCGAGGCCGGGGCCCATAGAACAACAAGGGGGATCGGACAGGGGATCGGGGGACAGCTCGCCGAAAGTGACTTGAGATCGCCGCCTAGAACAACCAGGGAATCGGACGGTTCGGGGCCGGGGCCCATAGAACAACACAGCTCGCCGGGATCGCCGCCTCCGTCTGGGCCGGGGCCCATCGGACGACAGCTCGCCGAAAGTGACTTGAGATCGCCGCCTCTCGAGGCCGGGGCCCCATAGAACAACAAGGGGGATCGGACAGCTCGCCGAAAGTGACTTGAGATCGCCGCCTCGGTTTGGGGCCGGGGCCCATAGAACAAGGGGGATCGCAGCTCGCCGAAAGTGACTTGAGATCGCCGCCTCTGTTCGGGGCCGGGGCCCATAGAACAACTAGGGGGATCGGACAGCTCGCCGAAAGTGACTTGAGATCGCCGCCTCCGTTCTGGGCCGGGGCCCATAGAACAACTAGGGGGATCGGACAGCTCGCCGAAAGTGACTTGAGATCGCCGCCTCTATTCGAGGCCGGGGCCCATAGAACAACAAGGGGGATCGGACAGCTCGCCGCCTCTGTTCGGGGCCGGGGCCCATAGAACAACACAGGGAATCGGACGGCTCGCCGAAAGTGACTTGAGATCGCCGCCTCTGTTCGGGGCCGGGGCCCATAGAACCAGGGGGATCGCACAGCTCGCCGAAAGTGACTTGAGATCGCCGCCTCCGTTCTGGGCCGGGGCCCATAGAACAACTAGGGGGATCGGACAGCTCGCCGAAAGTGACTTGAGATCGCCGCCTCTATTCGAGGCCGGGGCCCATAGAACAACAAGGGGGATCGGACAGCTCGCCGCCTCTGTTCGGGGCCACGGCCCATAGAACAACACAGGGAATCGGACGGCTCGCCGAAAGTGACTTGAGATCGCCGCCTCTGTTCGGGGCCGGGGCCCATAGAACAACAAGGGGGATCGGACAGCTCGCCGAAAGTGACTTGAGATCGCCGCCTCGGTTTGGGGCAGGGGCCCATAGAACAAGGGGGATCGGACAGCTCGCCGAAAGTGACTTGAGATCGCCGCCTCCGTTCGGGGCCGGGGCCCATAGAACAACTAGGGGGATCGGACAGCTCGCCGAAAGTGACTTGAGATCGCCGCCTCTATTCGAGGCCGGGACCCATAGAACAACAAGGGGGATCGGACAGCTCGCCGCCTCTGTTCGGGGCCGGGGCCCATAGAACAACACAGGGAATCGGACGGCTCGCCGAAAGTGACTTGAGATCGCCGCCTCTGTTCGGGGCCGGGGCCCATAGAACAAGGGGGATCGGACAGCTCGCCGAAAGTGACTTGAGATCGCCGCCTCCGTTCTGGGCCGGGGCCCATAGAACAACTAGGGGGATCGGACAGCTCGCCGAAAGTGACTTGAGATCGCCGCCTCTATTCGAGGCCGGGGCCCATAGAACAACAAGGGGGATCGGACAGCTCGTCGCCTCTGTTCGGGGCCGGGGCCCATAGAACAACACAGGGAATCGGACGGCTCGCCGAAAGTGACTTGAGATCGCCGCCTATGTTGGGGGCCGGGGCCCATAGAACAACAAGGGGGATCGGACAGCTCGCCGAAAGTGACTTGAGATCGCCGCCTCGGTTTGGGGCCGGGGCCCATAGAACAAGGGGGATCGGACAGCTCGCCGAAAGTGACTTGAGATCGCCGCCTCCGTTCGGGGCCGGGGCCCATAGAACAACTAGGGGGATCGGACAGCTCGCCGAAAGTGACTTGAGATCGCCGCCTCTGTTCGGGGCCGGGGCCCATAGAACAACTAGGGGGATCGGACAGCTCGCCGAAAGTGACTTGAGATCGCCGCATCTATTCGAGGCCGGGGCCCATAGAACAACTAGGGGGATCGGACAGCTCGCCGAAAGTGACTTGAGATCGCCGCCTCCGTTCGGGGCCGGGGCCCATAGAACAACAGGGGGATCGGACAGCTCGCCGAAAGTGACTTGAGATCGCCGCCTCTATTCGAGGCCGGGGCCCATAGAACAACAAGGGGGATCGGACAGCTCGCCGAAAGTGACTTGAGATCGCCGCCTCTGTTCGGGGCCGGGGCCCATAGAACAACAAGGGGGATCGGTCAGCTCGCCGAAAGTGACTTGAGATCGCCGCCTCGGTTTGGGGCCGGGGCCCATAGAACAAGGGGGATCGGACAGCTCGCCGAAAGTGCCTTGAGATCGCCGCCTCTGTTCGGGGCCGGGCCCATAGAACAACAAGGGGGATCGGACAGCTCGCCGAAAGTGACTTGAGATCGCCGCCTCTATTCGAGGCCGGGGCCCATAGAACAACAAGGGGGATCGGACAGCTCGCCAAAAGTGACTTGAGATCGCCGCCTCTGTTCGAGGCCGGGGCCCATAGAACAACATGGGGGATCGAACAGCTCGCCGAAAGTGACTTGAGATCGCCGCCTCTGTTTGGGGCCGGGGCCCATAGAACAACAAGGTGGATCGGACCCGATTGTAAACCGAAAATAGTCCGGCTCTGTCCGGAGCCGGAGCCCGTAGGACGTGAGCAGGGATGGGTCCTTAACTCCGCCTCTTGAAACTCCACTACCTTTGTTCGAGGCGGGGGCCCGAGAACTTAGGCCTAGCACAGTTAACAAACGTGCGACAAAGAGGTTCAAGGCTGTTTACTTTGCGGTCGGACAAAGTTTCTTCTAAACCCTCGCGGAAGGCGAGGTCAATTCATTGTCGAGAGTGAGCCTCTCCGAGTTCTAGCGTTTGAAGTCTCCGGAGAACAAAGAAAAGGCTCGTAGAGCGGTGAAACTTACGACTCGTCGCTCCGATCAACGAAGTAAAGATGAAGTCGGAAGGGAAGAATACTTCCCTAAGTGGGAGCGCCTATAGCACCACCTAGTTTTTTATTTTCAAAATAGCTTTGAAACGTTGACGTCAGTTCCGGTATTGAAGGAAAACGCAGTTGTGAACTTGATAGTAAGTGCGACAGAGGCTGAAGTATAATTGTGGTCGGCTTACCGACGCGCACACCGTTCACAGTGAAAAAAAAAAAAGGGAAACAATAGCGCTGTCGACTCCAAACGCATTTTTCGCCAAATGTGGCAGGCTGCGCGATTTTTTAAGGGTAACTCGACTACAGCCCTCACGAGCTCCCGCTGCCGAGCCGCTCCGGTCTCAACACTACCCCAAGTATTCTAGTACACTGTAATGATACTACACCGAGCTTGCAAAGAAGCAATCAGCCGGGTACAAATTGAAGAAGAGTAACACTTGGCAGGTCAAAGCTATACATCACGAGTTTAATTGTACTTTTCAAAGACAAATGATATTAAAGGAATTGTCCGGTCAAATATTGTATTCGAGAAAACAATTGAACATCATTGTTTAGCCTCGAGAAGCATCGTACGTGCAATATTTGAATTTTACATGCCCCTCTGAATGAGTAATTGAATTTATACTGCTCCAATTGCATCCCAGCGTAAACGCTCCTTTCGTTGGCAACATTGAAGCTCTGACGTCACAGAACGCAAAGCAAGCATTCACATCCCATCAGGCCGGCGCAGCCGTAGCCTCGGCTCCGGGTGTCTGAGCGAGCGAAGAAGCGAGAAAAGAGCGATCGATGAGCGAAAAAGAAGAGAAAAGTAGGGTGACGTCACGACGACGTCAAATGTGTTAATAACCCACTCCGTCCGCTACGACGGATACAGCCGTTAACAGGGAGTTTTCGTAGACCGCGTTTTCCCCCTCCGCTAAGCCCTCCACAACCAAGAAGCCGCTACTGCACCTGCGCGCCGATGGCCTTGGCTGTAGAGTTCCGGGTATCGTAGCGGGTTGTGGAGGGCGTTGTGGGACGGCAAAAACGATCTACGAAAACTCCCTAACATCCCTGTTTCCTCGGGACGCTTTTTCTGCTCTAAAGCGTAGGGTTCTTGTTTACGCAGCCTCAAAACATGGCGTTAAAATCGCCGCCTCTACAGCTGCTGGGCTGCCTCTATTCGACCCTAGATAGCGCAAGTTGTACAGTCACGTCCTAGGCGGCCGGTTCGCCGCAGCTCGCTTCCCCCTTCCCCCCCCCCCCCCCCCCCCCCTTTTCAACCCGCCTCCCAGTTTCCTTGCCCGATTTTATTTTTCTTCGATTTCCTTCTCGTCTTCTGGGGCTTTTATTTCGTATCTTTTTTTAAGAAATCACTGTAGAAAAGATTCAGAGAAGCTGCTCCTTAGGTAGGTAGGAGGCAAGGAGCACACATTTACTTTTCACACATAAATTATTATTCACACAGATCTCGTACATAAAACAGAAGATATATACATATAATACAATTTAAGGAACAATAAAGCCGATAGCACGAGAAACACGTAAGAGCAGTATTAATAAATATACATTTATAAAATATATCGCACCACCACAGTTTTGATCAGCAGAAACTGGCATGTTTTCTGCAGACAGAAATATATATATATATATATATATTGTTTTTACCCAGGTGATAGATGACCCGCTTCACGGTTTCTGTGCTTTCCTATCAGCTGCAGACCTTTAAAAATTAGGTTTTCGCAGATCTCTTCTTTTTAAAGGCGTAAGAGCCCCAGGGTTCATAGCAGAGCATCTGGAGGAACTTCTAGCAGACTGCTGGACAGAGAAGGTTCTCTGACTGTTCTGCCATGAAAGCACAAAGACTCTTCATCACATCATCCTTGTATAACAGACTGAAAATGCACGCCAGAAAGCACTCTTCAAGCTTGCCCACAACAGGGCAAGGGTTTGTGGGCAAAAAGAGAGAACCAAAAATGCCTGTGTCGTCCTGTGCGCTTAGCACCTGGTGCGGTTCGATCTGCTAGCGAATTTCAGGTGCGACGTCGCTCCTGCATAAGAAAACAAAAAACGAAAACAAACGTGGGCGGCAGTTTAGGTGCTGTGTTCACGGGGTTTCTGCCGCCGAGACTGGAAATCGCAACCAGGATCGCACCACATGAAACGGGCTTCAAACGAAACCGAAGAAGAACGAAACTTTACCTCACGCTTCGGAACTCCTTTGGTAATAGAAAGAACGACAAGACTTTCGACTTGCTGGAGTTCCCGCACCATTTCGCAGCGCACTAGCACCAAGGCATCCTCTTCCGAGAGGCACCAGAACTTTGAAGTGAAATTACTGCGAACCGAGCGAACACCACATTTTCTGCAGAACACTCGGAACAGACGATCACGCTCATCGGATGTCGGCGACCGTTGCACCGGTTGCGCCGTCGCAGTTGGCCGTTGCCACGGCTGCCAGAGACGGCGGCGCCCGACGACTCGGCGGCAATGTTGATCGTATAACGCCATGTTTTGAGGCGGTGGAAAGAAGAACCCTAGGCTTGAGCGAAGAAAGATCGCCCCAAAGTAACATGGATGTTAACGGCTGTACCCGTCCTAATGGCCGGAGTGGGTTATCAACATATTTGACGTCATCGTGATGTCACCCTGACTCTTGGTGACCTCTACAGGAGGTTTCCTTGAACGCCACTAGCCTAGCTTGTTCCCATCTCGTCGTTTGCCTGCGGCTGCGAGTGAACGCCGCAGCGTCTTTCATTTTTGTTGATGCGCTCGACTTGCTTCGTGAATGGGTGAGGTTTTTGTTGCGCGGTTGGGTGACACAACCACCGGGCAGCACATGCGACCAAAACGTGACGTTCCGCGAGACGTGCAGTGACGAGCAAAATGAATCGTCGCCGTCCGTAAGGACTGGGTTCCCGTCAAGATCGAGATCCCGCTTATGCAGCAATCATCTCACAGAAGAGAGCTACGAGCTCAGCTCTAAGCGGACAGAAGGCTCGTAAGCTGAGGTGTGTTGCTGTGCCAACGATATTCAACTATGTCCACCCACTCCTCGCCCAAATCGAATCAATCGGTTTGATTAAGCAGCGAAACCAAAACCAACAGCTAGGCCATTTGGTAACGATACCAAAAGTTGTATATAGCACACGTGCAGCCCGATTCTGTTTGACCCGCGAGTGAAAATGGAGCGTGGCTATGATTCACCAAGCTCATCCAAGTCAAGTGACGACATGCATTTGAACGATTCGCCGTTTGCCTTCGACCCGCGTAAATCTCCTCCGACGGAACGACCCGCAGCCTCATCACCGATCCAGTGGATCCACCGATACCTGTACCCAGATGCCGCTTCGTGTACCTAACTGCCGCTTCAAAGGCAAAAAAAAAAAAAAAAAAATTCGGCATCCCTGCTTCGCAAGAGATCCTAGTTCGATCGGTGGCTGTCGCGGTTGTGTCCGCGCGAAACGACATACGTTTGCTCGAAGCTTAATTATGACTGTTTTCGATAATATCCTGTTAAAAGGCGTAACGTTTTTTGCACACGCTCGGGAACTGCATTAAAAGAAAAGTATTTCAGTAGGGTACAGCCTAGGAGACGATATATTTCGAAACAAAATACAAGACATCCATCGACCAACGCTTGTTATCCCGACCACCCGACAATCCTTTGGGTTTTGTGACGTCGCGCGGCAGCTACGGATGTCAGCCATTGAAACTGGCGAAATTTGGGGTGCAGTTTCGTACGTACGTTCTTGAAAGGTTTCATTAACAAGGGGAGATCATAGATTAATATAGAAATGGCGTTTGTCTATATGAAGGCACCCTCGACGTAACGAGCGCAAAAACTTAAGTACTTCCGGTTTCGACCAGACAATCCCTTTAAGGTCAGGTGAAGGTACAAAGGCTGAACAATCACATTGTAGCACGATTGTAAGGATCGATTGGGGGGGCACAAGCGATTTCGGCACTCGGTAAAACTTAAATATACCAATATTTCTTCACCAAATATCATTTCTTGGGTAATAGACCTGTGGCATTAGTTAGAAAAATATATATAAAAAAGGACGTTGATAAAACAGCAATAACGACAACGTCGTGAACTAGCTAAAGTTCACAAGCCTACAGACAACGGAAACAAAGTAACACAGGTAAACAAAATATTTTATGCCCAAACACCTAAAACCCGACCTACACCCCTCTGGATTCAACCCTCAGAATAGGTGGCATATGCTACTGCGCCGTCGGCATCGCAGATCGCAGTCCGTCGGAAGCCTGGATGCTATTTTCCGTGTCCCTGGGGACTACTTTGTACAGGTCGTTCCTCCTATGTTTGGCGCGGGGCAGCTGGTCCCTCACCGAATCCAGATAATCTATATCGACATCGGCAAGCAGGATCTCTTCACCAGCCCCAGCCGACCGGACCACCTTGCCAGTGGGATCGACCAGCATGCTGTGTCCCCAGGGGACGTAGTAGGCCTTTTCGTCCCTCGAGGGCGACACGGACGCCACGTAGACCTGGTTGTCGGCCGCCCTAGCCCTCGACGTCAGTTCCCAGTACAGCGGACCGTTGAAAATGTTGAACGCTCCGGGATACAGCAGCAACTTGCAGCCGAGACGCTCGTACAGCTCGGCAAAGGACGGGAACGCGATGTCGTAGCATACGGCGACGCCCACTTTGCAAAATGGGGTGTCGAAGGTGGTCACTCTGTCGCCCGGTGTTAATAGGCCCGCCTCGCTGAAGGAGAATTTGCTGGGGACGTCAGTCGCGTAGAGGTGTACCTTGCGGTGTTTGGCGAGCAGCGAACCGTCCGGTCCGTAGACCAAGCAGGTGGTGTAGACTTTGTCATCCTCCCTCTCCGAGAATGTTCCGCCGATGAGGTAGACCTGGTTTTCATTGGCCCAACGCGAGAGCATCTCGCTGGTCTTCCCGGGAATCGGCTGGGCGTACTTTGTGATGTACTTCGGATCGTACGGGAAGCTAAAGTATTCTGGAAGGCAGATCATCTTCGCTTCCGCAGATGCTGCCTCTCTGATTCTCTCACTGGCTTTTTCGAGGTTTTTCGAAATATTGGGCGTCACCGCAAGTTGTAGAAGGGCAAGACGAAACTTGTTCATAGCCATATTGCGGGAATCGGAGCGAATATTCGCTTATCTTCACAGTTTCGAATAAGGGCACGCGAAACAACAATTACGGTGTGCTGGCAGATGTGCATCAGCTTGTGGGAGACACTGGTGTGAGCGGGTGCTTTTATATCCGAGGCGCAAGCGGTCATAGCTTCTAATTAACGTTTGAAACCACGTGACAGCAACGATGCACTCAGAGGGAATAGGCCTGCGCAAGCCGTCATACTTTAGGCGTAGTAGACCCGCCCCAACAGCTGCAGACACGCCGAACCACCGCCGGGGTAGAATGAACAAGCGCAAGGCTGGCGGTCCGAAAAGGCGAATGAAAAGATTGTCGTCCATGTTTTCGAACATCCAGCCTTGCGCCTGTTGCCCGAGTAGTAACTGTGGCGCACATACGTGCTTCCCACGTGCTTCAAGTGAATCTAAAAGTGACTGCATTAGTGGTTTTTCATGATGCTCAACATTATACTATATATGGAACCATGTTTATTTTCCAAACTGAAAAAAAAGTTAATTACGAAATTTTATCTAATTTTTGTACTTTTTGTGACGATTAACCCTTTACATTATGCCCCCCTGGTAGCATAACGCGCCTTCATTTTTATTTAAATTTAAAAAAAAAAAAATAAACATATACACACGAATAGCGGAGCATGCATGAATATTTTAGAACTTTCGTAAGGAGTGAGTACATGCCCTCAAGGAGTTACTCAAGATACTTGTCGTCAACTGATGTAGGAAATGGCGATATTTTTTTTGTTGACCATGATACGCGACACACGTATTTAAAAAAATTTACCACATACCGGCTTCATAGAGTATTTACAGCACTACCCAAGCTATTTTCGCTGCAAAATATCTTACAAATAATTAGAAATGCAACACAAGTAATTTTCAAGATACTTCTGCATTGCGTAATTTGTTTCCCCATCAGTCACGCTAGAATGCTTAATTTGCAAGCAACAAAAGCAAAGAAAAAATCATTGCAGCTCTATTCCATGCAGCTGCTGTACAAAAACTTCTGGCATCACTGGTGCATGTTACGAGGTGATATTTTTAAAATAAATGAGCTAAAAGAGGTCATTTTGCAGTCACATTGCTTAAAATCCCATTTTCTGGTTGTTCTTTAATGGGAACACTGAACGCACCGTTTAGCGCCGTAGTCGCTATACCGGGAGTTCACGTCAAATAAATTTGTATACGCAAAACAATGCATTTAATAACAAGGAGGGCTGAGGCAAGTATTCCGTGGGCATGGCACTTGCCGAGTCTTCCTGCAGTAAATTTTAAAAATGAAGATAGAAGGAAACACAGAGAAGCACTTTACTGTGTTTCTCGCTGTGTTGGACTACTTTATCCTTTTTGCCATATATACTAAGCTCCTGGCGGCCGTTCAGAAATGCGTATAAAGGCCGACTCACATAGGGCGAATCCTCGACGAATTTACGCGCGTTTCAACGGGCGTAATCACGGGATTTGGCGGGCGCTTTTTTCACGGAAGGGAAGAGGGGAACATCGCCAAACCACACACGACGCTTTTCGTCGACGTCTCCTCGGCGTTTGGTGCAGCGTAGGCCCGACTAGCGCCTTTCATAAAAGGAGGCAAAGGTAGATCGGCTGCTATATTATTACGTTCCGCAAGGGGACAGAAATAACTGAATGTTAATGAGCAACCAAAGCCTAATTTGCTAACACCTGTTTCATAAATGTTCGTTGCAAGCGTCAAGTTGCCAAAAGCTCCCGGCAGGAGGAGGGCCGCGATCTCTGCTCAAAACTTTTCTTTCTGCAATTTTTTTCACATCGCCCGCAGCATCGATGGTATTTCCTCCTGTCTCAGTCGTACATCGCTCGTTCCAAAGAGGTGCAGCGATTTCGTACAGTTCACCGATGAACCGGCGAACGCGACAAGCGAGCTCCCATTTCGGCGGCTGAGTCAAGCCAGCCAGCCGGCCGCATAGCTAGGCAAGCCGATTCTCGAGCAACTTCCGACTCTCAACTCGGGAGCTGATTGGCCGGCACCGCGCCGTACGCTTCCGGATACGCCACGCCGAAATACGCCGATGCGGCGAGATCTGTCTTGGTCGAATCGCCGAATACCCGCGTATTTACGCCGACCGAGGAAGCGCTCGTCGCGACGCCCGCTGTACGTCGGGATTACGCCCGCCACAACGCCCATAAATACGTCGCAAATACGCCCTATGTAGTTCGGGCTTAAGTTTGAAACTACTTTTTGCTTGTTGCTTGTTTTCATCCTTGGCGTTACAATCTCAGTTCTTATGAAAGGGTCGGGCTATCACGGTTCCCACAGACAGTCCTGAAAGTAACTGACATGCTCCCCTTCGCGGGGTCAAACACAAAAAAACAATATAAATAAATAAATATTTGTGGTGTCCTCTTTTTATTTCCTTCCACTTATTTTTTTGTTGGCATTTCGTTTCTGCATCTTTGGTCCTTGCTTGCGTCTTGTTTAATGTTCGGTCGTTTCCGTTTCAAGTTTAAAATCACATCGACTTTGCGCTTGGCTCTGGTACACCCGTAAAACATTCCCGCGACAATTGTTTTCTCAGGTTGAAAAATGTATTTGAGGTATTGAGTACAAGATACTGAAAATGTGATTAATTTAGAGTAGGGAATACCCTAGATTAAATGTATTTGCAAGATACCAAATTACTACCAAAATAACTGAAATACACTTTCTTGATTAGAGTATTTAAGATGGAAACTTGTCTCGCATAATCATGCTTTATGAAGTGAGAATTTCTTTTTGATCAGATATGCTTAAATGCAAGCCTTTATTCAACGTAAAACATGTGTCGTGAATGGAGGTATCCTCCCCGATATTGATGTACAAAGAAAGTGTTTAAGTTTCCGACATCGGCGTTAAGAATTGCGGAACCCAGCTGATGCGTCATACAAAAGATGATGTGGTCGCTACATGCGTGATTAGCGAATTAACCCTTGTCGTGTAACGAGCGCCATCTGGGGGGTTTCTCTGCAAACTAGAAATGAAAAAAAGGGGGGGGGGGGTGGGGGAGGTGGGGTCTGAAGACAGATGACGTCACGGCCAAGCGTTGCCCAAGTCTATTTCCTCAACCTAAAAGTTGCCACATCCCCCCCCCCTCCAAAAAAAAAACAGTTTTGTATGCGTTACTATAAAAAATGAATTCATTGCAATTACAATTACTCTTTGTTAAAAGGTATTAATTTTGATTAATTGGTTACTGGACAGGAAATGTAACTCACGGTTCCTTCAAAAAGTAACTGTTACTTCTCCGATAACTTCAGATTATTATACGGACAAATCTTTTCTGCCGGCCTAAAAAGGAGCCTCTCGCACTGTTCATTATTGAATTAGAACCACAGAATTACAAAATACTCATTTTCTCAAAACACCTCTTTTGTTGACCATCATCTTTCGGGTGACTTGGTTCGTGGATTCTTTTCCAGGAGACTTTAAGATACAGGTTTCGCCATTAGGAAGGAATAGAAAATAGTAGCGGCTACAAGTAATCTTAAAACTTTCAAAAGTAATCAGATCACTCTTCCGATTACTTTCTAAATAAACAATAAATCAATACAAAAGTACTCGAAAAAGTAATCGATCACAAGTAATCCTTTTACTTGTGCTGACTACCGCAGACGTCTGGCGAAAACTAAACATTTCTTCCTGAAAATGCTGCTGCATCCCGCTTTTCCATAAAACAGATGCTTCTTGGGGCTTAAAGAAAGGGGGGGGGGGGGGGGGGCGTTTCTTTTCTCCCCTTCATTCCGCGCATTTCTCCGCCAGTCAGGGCACCTTCATCCAGCCGTTTCATCGGTTTTCATTGCTTTCTATGCCCCATGCATTGCTCATAAAAAAAAATAAAAAAAAAAAATTGGTGCTCCAATTTGCGCTGTGAAGGTGGTTGGTCAGTAAAGCTGTGGTATCACCTGCAACGGTTGCCTACTGCACTGTACAAAATGCCACCGCCGGTCGCAGCACGCCGCCGTTGGTCGTATTGCCGTTTCGTTTCCTTTTGCCACTCCTAGTATTCGCGCTGCTCCTCGGGAGTCCTGACTATGCGTAGCCTATTCATCGCGGTGCTGCAGCAACAATGAAATCAGTTGCTATATTTATTTTTATTTATTTATTTATTCATATACCCTTAAAGGCTCTCGTGAGCGCATTACATAAGGGGGTCTGCATGGATAAGTTTCATACAATAATTACACAAACGAAATAAAATAAATATACACACATTAACACGAGTTCACATAAACGCACACAAGAAAAAACATTAGGCACAATAAACACATTTCAAGATTAAACCTTGCTGTTTAATCAAATAATCTCGATAATTCCGGTTTGAATGCGTCAGAGTTTTCAATTGTTACGATGGCACCAGGCAGGTTGTTCCAGTCGACAATTGTCTGGGGAAAGAAAGAGTGGTTGAATGCGTTCGTGCTGCCAGATAAGCGGGCGATTGTTCGAGAATTTCCTTGTCGGGTCGAACGCAGTAGGGCGTCGCGAAGCGTAGTAAATTTTAAATTTTAAATTTTAAAATAGTAAATTTTTCGAAGGGCTGAAAGGCGTGCAATTTTACGGCGGACTTGTAATGGTCGGAGGTTCAGTTGATTTTTTAGAGCAGATACGCTGGTGGTGTGGTCATAGTCGGACAAGATAAATCTTGCTGCCCGGTTCTGAACTGATTCTAGATTGTTAATAAGGTAGATCTGATGAGGGTTCCAAACCGATGCCGCATATTCTAGTTTTGACCTTACGTATGTGTTATATGCCATTTTCTTTACATGAGATGGAGAGGCTTTTAGGCTGCGTCTAATCTAACCCAGAGTTCGGGATGCTTTAGCTGTAATGTTTTCAATGTGGTCAGACAAGATAAGGTTAGCTGTCATTGTTACACCGAGGTATTTATTGGAGTCTACAGCCTCAATCGGATCGTTTCCTATTGAGTATGAAAATACTGATAATGATTGTTTACGAGTAAAGCGAATTAATTTACATTTTGATTCATTCAGTGACATAAGCCAGTTATTACACCATGTGCTAACTTTGTTTAAATCGCTTTGTAGCACATAGTGGTCGTTCTGATTAACAATTGTATGGTAAAGTACACAGTCGTCGGAAAAAAGCCGAATGGTGGAAACGACAGATTCAGGGAGATCATTAATAAATATTAAAAAAAGTAAAGGTCCAAGCACTGATCCCTGGGGAACGTTTGATGTCACTGGTTCTGTGTTAGATTCATGACTGTTAACGGATGTAAATTGCGAGCGTGAAGAAAGGAATTCTCGAATCCAAGACAGAACCAGTGGGTCAATATTAAGGCATGAGAGTTTGGCGATGAGACGATTGTGAGGAACCCTGTTAAATGCTTTTGCAAAATCCAGAAATACGGCATCAGTCTGGATACGCGCTTGAAGGTTAATATGAAGATCATGGGTGAATTCCAGAAGTTGTGTCTCACAGGAGTACCCTTTCCGAAATCCATGTTGATGGTTATGAATATATTGTTACATTCCAGATGCGACGCAATGTGTGAGAATAAAACATGTTCTAGGAGTTTTGATGCTATGCAGGTTAGTGATTTCGGTCGAAACCAAGGAGCGAATGCCAGCTTTAAAAACCGGAACAACTCTGCCCAATTTCCAATCTGCCGGAAGACGTGATTGGGACAATGATTGCGCAAATAGTAAGTGGAGGTACGCGCTTGAAATAATTTTTGTGCTAGCAAAGAGTTTTGAGCAGATATTATCTGGCCCACAAGAACAAGTGGGTTCAAGTCTTTCAATAAGCTTCGAAATTCCAGCAGGGAAAATCTCAATAGGTGTCATGGGCTCTAAATCCAAATTACAATGAAATCAGTTGCTATACTCCGTTTCATCTTACGTTTAAGCGCAGCGGATGTTACGAGCAATCGGAGCCAATCGGAGGCCGTGTGAGTGTCACGTGACCTTAGAGAGGGGGCACAGCGACGCGCGGAAAGCGTATCACGGGTCACGTCCACTGAACGGGATTGGCTACGATAGCTCGTAGCATCCGCTGCGTCCGGAAGTAAGGTGAAACGGGGTATAGGCGGGTCCTTCTTTTATAAATGAAAGGCTGGTGACGTCACTCCCCACGTCTCAAGCTGCCGTCGCCGCGGCAGCTTGGGCAACAGTAATCTTCACCGGGAACGTATGCGGTGAGCGCTACGTGCTTCGCATTGTTTTCAGGAGCTCCTTATGATTCGTTATATGGTTAGGATGCTCTTTTTGTGCTTATTCTTTCTTGAAATGAATGTTGTGCTGTATGTTGTGTGAGTGGTGTTTGTACTTTTCGCTTCAATCTTCTGAAGTCTTTTTTCCCGTGAGAACGTTGACACGAAAACACACGCGGGGAGAAGGAACGCGCTTCGCATTGTTCGCAGACGCCGTTTTCATCCATTATGCGGTTTGCACTTCACAAGAGGGCTTCGAATGACATCAACCCCTTTCGAAGCAGCTGCAAACCTAATCTTTACCGGAACGCGTGGGAGGGTGTTCCTATTGTTTACACGCGCCTTATCGTCCATCATGTGGTTTTGATGCTTGTTCTGTGGTTTTCAATATTCTTTATCTTTATTGAAACGGATACTGAGCTGTATACTGTATGCCTGATTTCAAAGGATATATGCTGTTTTGCCTTCAATTGTTCGCCGGGAGTTTTTTGCTTACAACGCCAACGACACGAAAATTTCCTTGTCTGGTAGAGGTATACAGCTTTGCTGTAAAAAGCCGTAATACGAGCGAAGATAGGGGTGCTGAAATAGAGAGTTTTAGTAGATCGTTCTGGTGCCTGCGAAACCCCCGATAACGATACAATGCATGCGCGAAGGCGACAGTTGAGTACCCGGCATCGTTATTGGGGCCTTCGGAACGACTATAACCCTCTATAATGTCGGTCGTGTGGGACGGTACCCTCCGAAAATGGAAATAGCGGGAAGAAAGGCTTAAGGCAAAGGGTGAACGCATGCGCAGAAGCTGAATTGGTAAAATAAACAAATAGGACTGAGCACAGATCACGAAATTTTTCGATTCCTGAATTTCCAGCCGACCTCCTCTGTTCAACCCCTGAAATATGCATTTTCTGGCCGTGACTTTAGCGACCTCTTCCGAAAAAGAAGGGCTGTTTTGATATGATCTCCCTTGCGCACAACCGTCTTCGCACCGTTTAAGATCTGTCGCCACTAAGTTCGGCATGGACGTTGTCTTTTCCTGCCGCATGCGCCTCAAAGAGATGTGCCAAAGTGTCAATATGAGCGACGTTCCAAATGGCTGCAGTGTCACACACGCCAACGAGTTCGTTAATTGGGAAGAAAAGAAGGCTTACTCGATGCCTCCGAGCTGCGGGAGTACATCGGTTGAACAGGCTGATATGTCACACACCAGCTCACGGAACGTAACCTGGACACTTCAAATACCTCCGATGAGTCCTTTCACTTCATTGTTGTTCATGGCCGCACGTGTGACGACTGCACACCTTGCTCTCGCCATTCCAGAATCCGAGAGGGAGCACGAGAACAAATTTGGGAAGGAAAACATCGAGAAATTTGGTAGGGTGCGATTCGCAGCAATACGTCTCCATCACTCTCGCTGAAGAAGACAGAAGTGGAATTTCCTAAACCTCAGATTACCAGAATGCTTCGCACACCGACGTGACGCTGTGTTTTAAGCTTTCGATTTAATTTTCCGAGCACAAAATTCACGTGAAAGGCATGTCGTGTTCTGTACTCGGTCCTATTTGGTTATTCTTTAGTGTTGTAAAATGAATCGTCCCGACACGCTCGGTTTCTTAAATTCACTGGATGAAGGTGTCACATCTACCGACGTGCCTCAAGAATGTTTGAAGCATATTTGCTTCATGCACATGCCTGCTTTGAAGACGTCTGCAGGCAGCTTTTGTATGACCAACGCGGCAGGACCATCATACACGCAAGAAACACGCCTCGCACACTGCCTGCAGAGTGTCTTTTGTATGATGAAATATCAGTGATACCTCTGCTTTAGGACCGATGGTTAGCACTAGCGAACCGCTCTAGCTACACATCGCCCCTACACTGTTAAAACAGCATCATAAATTATGAAAGGCACATCGGCCTTTTGCTTTGAATTCGAGCACCGGAATTCAAATGCGCTTCTTTCACTTGACATCCGCCGGTTGTTTTTGAAATGAAACCGCAATAAAAATGAAGCGGCGTATCTGGCGTAGTTCCCGACGGAGTATATTCACTTTAGTACGACGATTTAATCAAATAGAATGGTTTTTCTTTATGTTGTATTCTTCTTTTATTTAATGGGGAATCCTTTAAAGGGTGGATGTTCAGTTCAATCCTTTTATGACCGGATGCAATCAAAATACCAGCACCGGGGTCACGAACCAGATGCCGACATGAGTGGGTTTGACGAGTGAGTATTTGTAGATGGCAAAAAAACGAAACAAAAACATAAAGAATAACTAGAAAGGATAATGATAAAAAATGATTTTACTGGCAGCCTCCGTTTTGTTTTTGGAAAATTGGAGTATAAATGTTCAACGACGATAAAAATGAATATATATATATATATATATATATATATATATATATATATATATATATATATATATATATATATATATATTATAGAGACGTCCGACCAGGTTGATGTCCGAAATCCAACTGGGCTTTTATTCTAATCCCCTCGCGCTTCGACCTTCTTTTCTTTTTCTAGAGACCTCTTAGTGGCGCGTGGCCACAGGATTCCCCCCCAGGAATCAAGGCTAATAGGCTTGTATTCTGAAAAAGAGAGGGCAGTTCTGGCGGAGGTACTGCGAGGGATGTGCGCATGGTGTTTGGCGGGAATCCAAGTCGTGGGATATGAACGATGGAGTGCCAAAGTTGCGAGCTGAAGAAGCGACGCTACAAATGCCTCGAAACCTGCTTGATGTGTCGAGCAGGAAAATGCGGTACGCTGTTGGGGAGTGTGAGGCCAGCGCTATCCATAAACGCAGGTTTTATGCGGTCGGCCGCTACAACTTCTTCGCGACCGTTGATGTCCAGCGTGAATGTTTTGGAAGTCCGCGTCAGAACTTTGTAGGGGCCGTTGTACGGTGGAGTGAGGCCTTTCTTGATTCCTTCCTTGCGTAAGAATGCATGGGTACAAGTCGTAAGGTTTTGGATGGTGAAAACCTTTGGATGAGCTGGTTGGCCTGGTGGCACAGGTTGCATGCGACGAATGAAGTTTCGTAACTCATCGAGATAGTGGTGAGGGGTAGGGGCGTTGCCGTGGTCCGGTGTGGGAATAAAGAACTCGCCCGGTAGACGTAATGGTGAGCCATACACCAGCTCTGCTGATGTAGAGTTGAGGTCCTCTTTGAATGAAGAGCGTAGACATAGGAGCACCATATGTATGTGGTCTACCCAGTTAGCTCGGCCTTCACGTGCTACGATGGCGGTTTTGAGCTGCCGATGTAGGCGTTCCACCATGCCGTTGGCAGAGGGGTGGTAGGCCGTTGTATGAATGTGGCGAGTTCCTAGCAACTGTGTTAATGATAAGAATAAAGCGGACTGGAACTGTTGACCTCTGTCTGTTGTGACAATGGATGGACACCCGAAACGGCTGACCCATATGTTAACAAACGTCTCCGCAACTGTCTGTGCCGTAATGTCTGGAATCGGCGCTGCGTCTGGCCAACGAGTGTAGCGGTCGACACATGTTAGAATGTAGGTGAAACCTCGGGATGGAGGAAGTGGGCCCACAATGTCAACGTGGATATGATCGAAGCGGGCACCTGGGGTGCAAAATGGCGTCAGAGGTGAGTTGGTATGTCGAGTTACTTTTTATTTATTTATTTATTTCAATACCCTCAGGGCCCATAGGGCATTACAGAGGGGGCGGGGCATATAAGAATTCACTCAATAGAAAATACAAACGTAAAAGGCAGTGATTAAAACACAATCAATTCGACAAAATATTAACAAAAGTGATTAGTAAGCGCTTCTTTAAATAAATCAACTGACGGGATAGCTGCTAAAGATGCTTGAAGGTGGTTCCACTCAGAAGACGTTCTTGGTATGAAGGAGTCGTTGTATGCTGATTTCTCACAGTGAGGAATGCCGACCTTGAAACGATGATCAATGCGTGAAGAGATATATGCGGGGTTAAGGAATAACGTATCTTTTAGTGAAGCGTTGAAGTGATAAATTTTGTAGAAAAGGCATAGACGAGATATTTTTCGCCGTAAGGAAAGAAGAGGCAGGGACAATGAGGTTTTCATAGATGATACACTAGCGGTGCGATGATAGTTAGAATAGATAAAACGTACTCCACGATTTTGAACAGCTTCAACGTTAGTCACAAGCGTTGTATGCCCGGGGTCCCAGATTGACGAGGCGTACTCTAATTTTGATCGAACCAGAGTTTTGTACAGAAGCAATTTTAATGATATTGGGGCTAAAGAGAAGTTTCGTTTCAGATATCCAAGCATAGAGTTAGCGTTAGCGATAATATGATCAGTATGTAATTTCCATGAAACGTTAGAAGTAATGTGAACACCAAGATATTTGTAAGACGTCACAGATTCCAGTAGGTTGTTAGAAATTGAGTATGGTGATGGGGACGTGTTCCGACGGGAAACCCTCATGGATTTGCATTTGTTAGTGTTAAGAGTCATTTTCCATAAGTTACACCATTCGGATACAGCACACAGGTCACATTGAAGTAGTGTTGCGTCAGAATCGTTAGTTATTTCACGATAAATTACACAGTCATCGGCAAATAAGCTTATTGAGGTTGATACACACAGCGGTAAGTCATTTATATAAATAAGGAACAAAAGAGGTCCTAAAACGGAACCTTGTGGGACACTAGAGGTAACAGGACTAAGGGAAGAATTAGTTTCATTCGCACAAACATATTGAGATCGATTAGTTAGGAAACATTTAATCCACGACAAAACATTTGGATCAATGTTAAGTTTGCTAAGTTTAAAAAGTAAGAATTTATGAGAAACTTTGTCAAAAGCTTTGGCGAAATCAAGAAACACACAGTAAACCTGGGACCCACGGTCAAGAATGGAAAGTAGGTCATTAGTGAAAGAAAAAAGCTGAGTCTCACAAGAGAGAGATTTGCGAAAACCATGTTGTGAGAGCGAAAAGAAAAAATTTGAATCTAAAAAATTAACTAAATGAGAATAAATAATGTGCTCTAAAAGTTTACACGGGGTGCTGGTTAACGAAATGGGTCTGTAATTAAGAGGATTATGTTTGTTACCCGACTTGTGAAGTGGAACCACCTTTCCTTTTTTCAAATCATCCGGTAAGACACCAAGGTTGAGTGACTGCTCAAAAAGTTTTGTAAGAAAAATTGACATGTAATGTTTAGTGTTCTTAAGAAATTTAGAGGTAATATTGTCAACACCACACGAGGAAGAAACTTTCAAATTATCGATCAACTTTACAATCCCGTCGTAATCAAAAGCAAGAGGATCCATGGGAAAGAATGCATAATTTGGACAAATAGGATAACCTAAACCATCATTATCAGTAAACGCCTTCACAAAGACGTCGTTCAGAATGGATGCACATTGAGCTTTCGGAATGTCAATACCCCCAACATGAGTGAGCGATACAGTCATTCCTTTAGGCCCGTTCATAACACTCCAAAATTGTTTAGGGCTATTTGCTAACATTGAAGGAAGGGTAATATTAAAAAAAGTCAGTTTTGCTTGCTTCATGGCTGCCTTATAAGCATTGACAACAGATTTATAAAGCTCCCAGCGCTCAGCGAGGCCAGACAACTTAGCTGCGCGGAAAAGGCGTTTTTTCTTATTAGCAAGGCGTTTAAGAGTTACATTAAACCAGGGAGACATGTGGTTAGATACGATATTCCTACACGGAATGAATAAATTAATTAGAGAATTTACTTTGTTTTTAAACATGTTCCAATTAGTCTCAATCGTGCGTTCTGACAACGCAGGCAAAAATTCATCAAGAAAGCAAGCCAACTCATTATTTATTGCACCGAAGTTCGCTTTGCTATAATCGAGAAAGTGTTTGGTCGATTTGTTAGCAACATGCGATGAAGCTTGTAGGCTGAAATTCAAAATAGCATGGTCGCTAATGCCCGGTAGTAAGTTATAGAAGAAGCGAGATTAGGGTCAGTCGTAAGAATAAGGTCTAACACATTGGCCGTCGCATCAGTAATCCGAGTAGGCTCAGTTACACATTGGGAAAAAGAAAAATCAGAACAGAGACTGATAAAATCCGAGTAATCCGAAGAGCTACTAGATGCAGCGGGAAACGGTCCAGACCAGTTGATCAAGGGAAGATTAAAATCACCTAGTAAAAACATGGGTGCAAGGGGGAACCTTGAACAAATCATATTTAAAGCATCATGCAAATCCGAGCAAAAATTTGCAGGAGCGTTGGGAGGACGGTAACAAACACACAAAATAATATTTCTATAAGCGCACTGTAGGCGTACGCAAACAAGCTCCAACGGGGAAAAAATATTCACGTGATAACATTCAATGGCATTATTCACTGCGATTAAAACACCTCCCCCACGCCTATCTGTTCTGTCACACCGATAAAAATTGTAGCATTTAACAGAGTCAAAAATTTCATTATCACGGACAACCCTTGAAAGCCACGTTTCTGTCAAAACAACAATATCGCTTGATGATGCATCAATAACTATTGAAAGGTCATCGCTGGCACGAGAGACACTGTTTAGTCCAATCTCGAACGTCAGTGTTCATCCGTGGCCACACGTAACGTGCACCAATGAGGCGTTGCGTAGCTCGAACGCCCGGGTGGCTGAGGCCAAGGAGTTGTTCAAAAATTTGTCGACGTAATTTGGGAGGAATGTAGGGTCGGTTGGTCCCCATGGAGATGTCGCAGATGACTTTTGTGGGATACTGTGGGAAGAGTATCTCTTTCAGCTGCAAAGACCTGGATGTACCTCGGAGATGCTGAAGTTCAGAGTCTTCCTCTTGCGCTGCAGTCAGTGTCTCCAGGTCGAGGTCTACACAGGGCGAGGACATAGCCCCGACACGTGACAGGGCATCAGCCTCTGCGTTATCTTGTCCTTCAATATGGCGGAGGTCGACGGTATATTCTGAGATGAAAGCTAGATGTCGAATTTTCCGTGCAGAATAGGCGTTGTGGTTACCTTTAAAAGCAAACGTCAGCGGCTTGTGGTCAGTTAGGACATAGAACTGTCTTCCTTCGAGAAAGTATCGGTAATGCCTCACAGTCAGGTATATGGCTAGCAGCTCTCGCCCGATTGTACTGTAGCGTGTTTCTGCTGGTTTTAACTTCTGGGAGAAAAAACCTATGGGCTTCCAGTCGCGGTCCAGATATTGCTGTAGCACCGCGCCTACAGCAGTGTCTGACGCATCAGTTATAACGCGAGTGTTAGCGTCTGGCCGCGGATGAACGAGAAGCGTTGCACTTGCCAGAGCGTCCCTTACCGATGAAAATGCTCATTCAGCATGTTCGCTCCATGGTAGTGGGGCTTGGGGGCCTTTTGTGATCTTTAGAAGATCCGTTAGTGGTTGCAGGAGGCCGGCGCAGTTGGGTATAAACCTGCGGTGGAAGTTGACCAGGCCCAGAAATTCCTGAAGTTTTCGGAGAGAAGTGGGGCGAGGAAATTCTCGGATTGCCTTAACTTTTTCTGGAAGAGGCAAGATTCCTTGGGGCGTGACGCGGTGACCTAAGAATTCCAAGTTGGTGACCCCGATTTGATGGTTAAGCCTTGACTAAGTCTATCTTGGTATAAATCGTGGTTCCAGAGAGGTTAGCAGAAAAATCCTGTATATGTGGGAGAGGATATCAGTCGGGCACTGTGGAAGCATTGAGTGCCCGATAGTCTCCGCACGGGCGCCAGTCATTTGGATCCTTTTTTGGGACCATGTGAAGTGGTGATGCCCAGTTGCTAGAAGATGGCCGGATGATACCTAACTGAAACGTGTGTTCAAACTCTCTCCTCGCGATCTGCAGACGCTCACCAGCGAGTCGACGAGGTCGCGCAGACAAGGGGCGCACCTGTGGTGGTTATATGGTGCATGACTCCATGTTTTACAGGAAACTTAATGTTACATGGTTTTTTGATAGATGGGAACTGGGCGAGGATGGCTTCATACGATGATGGAGCCGAAGAACGTCGCATTGGGGAAACTGTCAGGTTAGATATGATACCCTGAACAGACAACGATGTGCTGGCATCAGTCAGTGTGCGGCTGCTAATGTTGACTGTAATTCCGAATTGATCCAGGAAATCAGCGCCTATAATGGCCTGTTGTAGGTCCGCGATGACGAATACCCATCTGAACGTCCGCCTGAGCCCAATGTTAATAGTCAGGGAACGTTGACCGTATGTGGCTATTGCGGAGCTGTTGACTGCCCGAAGAGACGGTCTAGTCGGTTGCAGCTTGCGGTCAGCACGGGAAGCAGGTAACACGCTAACCTCCGCGCCAGTATCCACGAGGAACAGGATTTAGGAAAATGGAAACAGCGCGCAAAAAAAGACGAAGACAACGAGAGAAGAGCACAGGACAAGCGCTGACTATCAACTGAATTTTTATTAAAAACGGCTCAAACAAGAAAACACCACACAGCCAACCAACGCCGAAAAAACAACCAATGGCGTGTCGCTTACCATGCATCTATAAAATCCCGTCACCCCGTCTTCCAAAATACCCTAATCATTGGCAGGGGGCGCACAAAAGTGCAAAGAGAGGTGCTGGAGGCGCATGCTATCGAAAAAGCTGGCGCGGGGCACTGCGTCAGCCAGCCTTCGGTTTACCTGCACAAAAAAGAGATTGAATTTATAGATGCATGGTAAGCGACACGCCATTGGTTGTTTTTTCGGCGTTGGTTGGCTGTGTGGTGTTTTCTAGTTTGAGCCGTTTTTAATAAAACTTCAGTTGATTGTCAGGGCTTGTCCAGTGCTCTTCTCTCGTTGTCTTCGTCTTTTTGCGCCCTGTTTCCATTTTCCTAAGTCATGAACCAACTCGCTTGCATCGCCACCTTAATACAGGAACAGGATGCCTGAGAGAGAGTCGCGAACATAGAACAGGCGGCTGCTGGGCTGGCCGGGATCACTCGCCGCCGTTAGTGTCGGGCCTCGGCATTTCCTCGTCCATAAACAGGGGTGGGTGCAGCGTCTTGCTTGGTCACCAAAGGTGCGATGGTACCAGCAGATGGACCGGCCACCGGAGTTGGTAGTGCGGCGAGAGGGCGATCGGCCACGAGAAGAACTGAGCGGCCTTGATCGATCTGGTCGGTCCTGGGCAGGTCCGAAGGCGGCAATGGCAGCAGCCAACTGCTCGATTTTTGATTCAATTTCGGCGGCGGCCGTTTCCCACGATTCTGAAGCAGGTGTTGTGACTGCACGAACAGCCGGAGCGGAGTAGTCAGCGGTTCGGTCTGCTAGTACCGCGAAACGATCCAGCGGCATGTCGTCTGCAGCGGCTAGGATCATTCTCATGCCTTCTGGTAGCTTATGTAAGAAGAGCTCATGCAGAATTGCGTCATGACAGTCGTGGTTATGCGAGTCGAGCAGTTGACGCATCTGATAGAGGAGCTGCGACGGCCGGCGATCACCAAGCTCTTGTGCGGTCAGCAGCTGTTGGATCCGTGAGCGCTCTGTTGCCATTGTCCGAGTCAGGAGGACAAATTTTAGATTGTCGTACGCGTTTTCGGATGGTGTTTGCGACAGCACGTCGTCTATTTCGTCTGCAACCTGGGGTGGTAGGCTGGCGACGACATGGTAAATACGGGCTATCTGCGTAGTGATTTTTCGCAGATGGAAGTGCGCCTCCACCTGGGTAAACCAAACCTGAGGGTTTTTAGGCCAGAATGATGGTAACCGCAGAGGCAGAGTTCCGGTCACTGTGGTACCGGTTGCTTCGTCAATGTCGCCGTGTGGTTGAAGGATGGGTGGACGAGTGTCGCCAGGGGTGCTATGTTGCGCTTTTTGGACTCCCAGGAGACTTGGAAGAGGGAAGTGACGTCAACGACTAGAGAAACGCAGATTGGATGTTGACTGAAGAAAACAAAATCAACATTCAATCTGCATTTGCTGCGTTGTTGACGTCACTTCCCTCTCCCTAGTCTCCTGGGAGTCCAAAAAGCGCAACGTAGCCCCCCAGGTTGGCGGCCGGTCGTGCCGCTAGTGCCCGGTTGTCCTTCATCGGTCATGATAGAGTAGTTCGGTTGATCACGTCCGGGTCACCAAATCTATAAAGACGTCCGACCAGGTTGATGTCCGAAATCCAACTGGGCTTTTATTCTAATCCCCTCGCCTTTCGACCTTCTCTTCTTTTTCTAGAGATCTCTTAGTGGCGCGTGGCCACATATACAGGGTGTTTCAGAGAACTCAGGCCAAATCGCTCCTGCGAAAACTACTCATCGCAACGAAAAAAAGCCTGTGTCGTTTTGGTCCTGGTCGAATTTGGTCCTGGTCGAATTTGTGCGGGTTAAAAACCCGCACAAATTCGACGGGTTTTTAAGTTTCGGTTTGCTATCAGAGCGAATCTCTGCCCCGACGGCACCGCGCCCCGTGAAGAAATAGTGCAACCAACCTCTGCTGCGCTGTCATGGCGCGACGCAGCAGAGGCTGGTTGCACTATCTCACCTCGGGGCGCGGTGCCGCCGGGGCCGAGATGCGCTTCCATAGCAAACCGAAACTTAAAAACCCGTCGAATTTGTGCGGGTTTTGAAAAAGCCGTAAAATGCTTCGCGTGCTTTCTATCGTTCTGCAAATTGTTGATTCAATGTTTTTCGACGATGCTGAGCAATTTTCTAATTGAAACTATGCCCTTAAACACAATATTAAAAAAGCTAATTACGCAAAAATAATTAACAACTTAATTATCCCGGACTTTAATAATTTTCCTAAATGGGCCCCTGGCCCAGGATCAAAACGACACAAGCCTTTTTTCGTTGCGATTAGTAGTTTTCGCAGGAGCGATTTGGCCTGAGTTCTTTGAAACACCCTGTATATATATATATATATATATATATATATATATATATATATATATATAGTAGAGAGAGAGAGAGAGAGAGAGACAGAGAGAGAATGTCTGTAACTTACTTCGAACAAAAAACATGTCTATACAGAACATCACGTGTCCTTCATCTACATATTAATAAGGTCAGAATGATACTCGGCTGTGTTACGATTTCAAAAATCTTGATATTGTAGAGGCAAGTCTTTAAAAAAAGTATCGAAACATCCCTGTAGAAAAAACCATTTATGGGGCCCACCAGGATTTCTTGAATCTCTTGACATACACTTCAAACATTTTTGTGGAGCTTGAGATCTCCGTCGAAGTTTTCTCAGGAGCATGACGTACCCTTCAAGAATTTCTGAAAGGTGTAAGAGACCCGTCATAGTTTTTTCAGAGGCCTGAGGGGACTGACCCAATCTTGCCGTGAAATCACGGTACCCATCTAATTCGTTTTGACGGATCCTTGTGATAGATCACGTGACCCTTCATGATAAAGGCGTCGGTGAACCCGTTTGGCCATTTTCAATTGTGCGGCTGCAGCGAGCAGCCGCTCAGCAGGGGCGGATCCAGAGTAGCCCTGGAGGGGTGCCCCATGATTAAAAAAAGAAAGGGGGAAGGTATGAAGAAGGAAGGTTGTTAGCATGTTAGTTTAGCCAAAAAACAAACCGCAGCACGCCTCAATGCGTGTTGCATATTTGTTAAAACGCGTGCATAAATAGTAGAGAGAGGTCTTTACTCCTTAGCCACATGAAGTGTCGTAATTCGAGACCCGATTGCGATATCTCCCGCTTCGAAGCGGGAGATGACTGAATTTTGATTTAACTTTGTGCCCACTTCGGATTAATTTTTGCCGTCGTTTCTGCGTTTAAAAACGCCAGCAGCTTTATCTTTTTTTTTTTCTGTAACACATTGTGACTTTCTGTGGCCCTTTTTCACGTTTAGGAATTAGAGGAATGGGAAATGGGAAGGCGGAGTTCAGTATTTTCAGAAGTTAGAATGGGCCCACCCTATCGAAAAGGACCATCAGAATATTTCTGATGGTTCATCAGGCTGATGGTCTGTCGTATTTTGGGACATTGATGGTGTGATGGTTTGGCGTATTTTCGGACATCTGACTGCCTAATGGTTTGATGGTCTGCTGGTGTAATGATCGGTATGAAATTCTAATCACACATATATACCTGCAGAAGACGAAGATTCTATTACAGTCAAATGTGAACTTTATTCTGTGCCCATTATCATTGCAAAAAGGAACACACGAAGCGTTAGGGTACCTTCCGAAATCCCCGTGGAAACCTGAAAGCAAAGTTTGTATTTTGGTTATGGCATGTTATTATTTCTATTTAAAAGTGATCGAACGTTGAAGTATTAAACCGCAAAAATTGAACGGAAGAGAAATTGCGTTTAATCCACTTGCTACTTTAGAGACTCCAAGACGCGCAGCACCTTTATCGGTGCCCGTTGCATGGCTATCTACACTCTGTCCGCATCGTTCATTCTGGGCATTAAAGAGTCGCGCGACAGCGTGCAATACACTAAGCCTTGTCGGCCCGAGATTGCGGTAAGCCTCGTATTGCCGCATTCGCGGCTTTGTAAACATTTTTTTTTCTCGCAAATATTTAGTTCACAGTACACGTACGCGTGGTAAATTAATTTTTCTCATGCAAAGTGCGTTTTTCGGCACATGTTCTGCCACTTAGATCGTAAACATGATCTCCTTGACGTACAAAGCGGATCAAACAATTGTTTCACCAACATATAATAACACCTAAAACTAAACTATGATTGCCAAAGCATACCCGTGTCTATAAGAAGGTGTCTTTGTGACTTTCCGAGTATCCTAGGACAATTTTTGAGGCAGATTATTACGAATTGAGCACCCTATTATCGAGCCACGCCGCTATCAGTTTTCCACACCGAATGTAATTTACGGATGCGCGACGATGTGAGATCGATGGGGCCTCCTCTCGGCCACTGCTGGAACCTCCCGAATATAGTCAGGTTCTTCCCACCACCGAAAGATGTGATGAGAAGCACCATCAGCCTTTTTGCGTTCTGGAGGTCTATCGAGATATCCTAATGGTCTCATCCGGGCAACATCAAAACTTTTCGATGGTCCTTCGGTCACCAAAATAAACGTTTTGATATCAAACACAAAATGTTTGATGGTCCATCAGACACCACTAAATAAGCCTGTTGGACCATCAAAGAAGTCAGATTGGCCATCAAGAAGGTCTGTTGGGCCATCGAAGAAGGTCTGTTGGACCATCAAGAAGATATGATGACCCGTCAAGAAGGTGTAATGGGCCGCCGAAAGGTGTGATAGTCCATCAGAAAGGTCTGATCGGCCATCAAGGAAGTTTGATGGACCATCAAACATTTTTGACGGTCTTTTCGATAGGGAGTGTCTCTATTGCGAGAAGTTGAAAGGAATAGATTTGTCGGAAACTTTAATACCCTGGAATAGAATCGGAATAAAACAGGCGTGCCCATTCCGCAACTCTGGTCTTTATCATTCAGTCAGATTTTGGTTAGACGTGTCGTCGCCAGTTTCCTGGGCTCGGAAACTCGGTGAGACGCAGGGAGGTCCGAAATTAGCCCCGAGAGCGAACACAAGCGTCGCTGCGGTCGCCGCGCCCCGATTGGGTGAAGTGTATCGTGACGTCAGGGAAAGGACTCCGCTTCGCGATCTCGCATCCGGCTCGCTTCCCTGCACCGGATTCCTGGTTTGGCTGTTGTGTGCCGCAAGCAATTCGAAAAGCGGGACCTGGTTTATCCGGTGTACAAGACGCTGGGTCAGGCCTATACCAACGTGTTTCGCTACCTTTTATAAGTGTGCCTGTCGCTTTTACCTTTATAATTGGGCAACAAATACCGAAAGCTATCGGCAGAGGCAGTTCCGCCGATGAACCTCCCTGTTGGCCCACACGGCTAGAGTTCTGTCCCTTGCATGTTCATGATTTATGAGAATATTACATGCCGCTTTGCAGATATCTCAAATGGCATTTATATCAAAGTCCTTTAAATGGTCGGCAAATTAGCTCGCGACCCCGACTCTGCGCGTGCCACTCTGCATCCGCTGGTTCGCAGATGTTTTAAAGGCCCTGGCTCTGAAGGCCTTTAAGTGTTCGTGGAACAGGGTTGTTTTACATAAATATAGCTTCTTCGTGAATTAAATATAGAGTTCATACACGTATGCGGACATGTTTTATCTTTTAGGCGATGCACAATTAATAGAAATTAGTTTGTATGGCAGCAGGAAAAAAGGCCGAATTGCTCCCAGTTGCCTGTATGAGATGTATTGAACTGCCAAAAATATGTGCAGCAGCAATGCTACCGTAATTTGGAATGTGTATACTTTTTCCTGGCATTATTTCTTTATTCCAGCCTTGGGTATTCGGAAAATACACATTTGTGTTTGAATTGTCATTTCGAAATAAAAGAGACACTGCTGCAGGTCCCCAAAAACTTCCTCAGCCTCCAAACTTCCTACAGCTGGACTCTCTGAGAACAGAGGAAAGCAGGAAGAAGAGCAAGCATTCGAATGGCTGTCCAGTGGTAGATGCTGCACTAGTAGCATAAAATGTGGAACTTGTGAATGGTGACACTTTGCGTGAGAAAAACGTTTGGTATTTTAGCTTCAGGACAATTTGATTTGAATAAAATCTAAATTTTAGAGCTTAAGGGACTAATAACGGGCTAGACACCTTGGCTTACGTTTGTTGCACATTACTTGAGGAATAATATAAACAAGCCCACAAACCCCACCAGTGGAGTCCATTGAAATTCTATCCGAATCCAGCAAAGGTCAAATGCGAGGAATGTATATAAATATATATTCCTTCTTTCTTTACTTTGCCCCTGTACTTGGGTTGTCCCACTTGTGATTCTCTCTTTATAGCCCAGGCTATATTTAACATGTTGCTCGAGCAGCATGCAGCTTTTCTGCTTCGGCGTTTTTGTTTTAAAAATAGAGATACAAAAAAAAAACACGAAAAGTATAAACCTGCCAATTCATTCACACCATCAGCAGCATTGATTGTGTGAGATGTAAATCTATAGTGATGCTCCTGCAATTGCGGCCATATTTCTTCATTTTCATATACCAGCTGCAATTCATGCGTTGCCTGCCCTGTCAACCATGCCTGAAAAGTTGGTTGAAGTTTCACCTGCAGCTACAGGCCGTGCCTCAGTAAAGCCACATATAAAACTTTACGCTTCCTACGAAAAACGCGCACAAAAATGATTAAATAGAAACGAGCGCACCGACATCTAACGTCGTCACAGTCTCCACAGGGCGAACGGGGCGAGTCGGGGAAAAATTCTGTCCTCAGCGTGACGTCATCCCGCATCGCCGTAAGGGGGCGCCACGCAAACTTCTCGGGGCTAATAGCGGCTCTACATGAGAACTCTCCGAAGGCGTCCCTATCAACGAAAATAGTTCACTCGAAACAAATATAATTAATAAATTATAATTATTGAAGCATTATGGATCCCTTCGAATGATACGTCGGCTTTCCTTTTCGTTTTACTTTTTTTAAATATTTAAAGAAAAAATGCTGGTGTACTAACTTTAGAATAATAGAACCGAAATGGCGGAAATATTAAAATCGGTCAATTACACTCAATATTTAAACACTCTTGCGTGCAATTGACCAACCCCCCCCCCCCCCCCCCCCCCCCCCCCTCTTTCGGGCTTTTAATTATAATGGAAAAAGAAGTGACGTTTTATGTGGTATACCTGAAGAAGTAAAAAAAAAAAAACACTGTAGGGGAACCGGCGCATGCCAAACTAAATTACACCCAGATTCACTATCGACAAAATAACCTACATTGAAAACTAAGCGTTCGTACATTCGCACATCAACTAACAAACCAACTAACATACGAGGGCGTTCATAAAGTTTGTATTATCGGCACACGAAATAAAAAAAAAACGGAACAAAACGGGCCTCAGCATGAGCGCGCGTCTCTCTAGTTTCCGCACAGTATAAACATCGCATGCTATAGTAGCTCGGAAAGCCGCTAGGGAGTCGAAACAAAAATGGCACCGCCCGTTGGTGCCAAGCACATGCAGTGATTCGTTTTCTCCATTTGAAAGGAGCAATGCCAAGGAGATTCATTCCGAGCTGGTGGCGGTGTTCGGGGACAACGCCCCAGTTTATGAAACTTAGGTTAAATAGCGCAGACGCTTCCAGTGTGGCCAAATAAGAGAAGAGCATTTCGAGGACGGCGACCAAGTGATTGCTGAAGTGGAGCGATTCCTGAACACTAAAAACGAGTTCTATAACAATGGCCTCCGGCATATGGTGCATCGCTGAAAAAAGTGGGTAACTTTTGATAGCGAACATGTAGAGAAAGTCTCAACTCCTGCTTGAGTTTGATTGCTGAATCTCTGATTCTTCGTGACAATAACACGAACTTTATAAACGCCCCTCGTAAAGCGCACTCAGTTTGCATAACGCATACGAATGTGCCCGGACTTGCAGCTGTACCAGACTAGACCGCTCGTGTAAGGCGTGATACTCGTCGTCGCCAATCAGAAATGCACGTGTACGTCTCGATGGCGAGACATTCAAAACATATCGCCCTTTTATTATTAATATTATTATTGGATAGGCTGCGGTATGACAGGCTGGGAGGCTACATGGCGTCGGATGCACCAGAAAGAGCGGCAATTTTATTATAATTAAAAAAATAGTATAAAAAATTAATTTGAGGCATGGCGTCCAGATTTCCATTTGTTTCAAGTACCCTCGGAGCGGATGCACGCAGCAACACAATTCCTCTGGAGGCCACATGTGCACAGCAGACAGTTCATTCGCGAAAAAAGAAAAGAAAAAAATACAAGCCATTCCACTCTGTGAAGGTCGATAGCCAGCGAAGCTGTTGAGCACACGACACACACGGTGGTGTTTGACCGCCCGCCGCCGCCGCTGATGTTCTCGTAGCCGTTCCCGGCGTTGCTCTTCGTAGGCGCGTTGCTAGTCATACGCGACGGGACCGCCACCCCGGGAAAGCGGAAAGAACTTGGCACCCAAGCGCTTGGAACAGCGATGAAGAGAGGGTGGTGCGAGTTTTTGTTCACGAACACAAAAAGTGCGTGGAACACTAGCCACAGACCGAGAGCCGTATATACAGAGAGTTTGGCCATCCATTGGGAAGTAGAGGAGTCAAATGAGGAGACGCTGTGGGCCGAAAGCGTGCTGGGCGTGTTCCAGGGCGTCTTCACAAATTCGAAAGTGGCCAACCAGAAGCCGGAAATAATACCCTGGTGGTCGTCGCGAGAAGCGAGATTAATAAGTGCGTCGGAGTAACTTTCAATGACTGAAAACATGGCGCACGTGACGTTTTAATAACGGTCATCCAAAATCATGGTAAAATAGTGCGACTAGCGGAATGATGCGACTAGCGGAAGGATTTGTACGCCGGGCGCCGTGAGCCGAGGATCTGCCGTCCGAGCGGTCACGCTCTCTGTTCAAGCAAAACAGAGTTCGAGCGGCCACATTCGTTTCTAATATCTTTCTGCATGATGAGTATCGAAACATCACGTGCACAATATTTTCAACCATGAAGGGTTACTACATTTAACTCTTACGCGCAAGTTAAAACCACATATGTATGACTAAAACTGTTTCTCGCTACCAGCGCTAGGGGATTTTGTTTCGGCTTCTGGCTGGCCGAGAGAGCATGTCCCTACTGAAAACAATATTATGAATTTATTTCTGATATGTTTATTGGACACCATTTTCATATCCGAACTTATTACTTCATATCAGTTCCATATGTCGCATATCAGTTTCAGCTAGGCTAGGTGGTGCTAGGTACCACCTAATTCATGTGCTACAAATTTGTTTTTTATTTGCTCGTGCTACCACGTTGGTACATTACGCATACCACTAGCATCAGTGAACGTATACATTGAGCAATACACATACACGGCACAACAAACATGAATACAACAGCACAACCGATAACTACTTCTGAGCTCTGCGTTTCCGCCTTTTATACTGGTCGTTTTGAAGGTGCGGATTTTCTCGGTGACCACCTTAGCAATAAATATTATTCCCAACATGTTGACTTACTTTCTGTAATGTCATACCTCTGAGAGTATTTTGAACGGCTCAGAGGATGAATCTCTTAGTAAAAAGTAAACGTTCATGTCTAATTATTTGAAAGGCTATAAATCAAGCCGCTCTACTGCGGTTCCAAGCCACGTGTTTGCTTGCCCACGCGGCACGCTGTGTACTAAAAAAAAATTATATGAATGCATTTTTGATGTTTATTGGACAAATTGCCAATTCTGATATGAAAGTAATATAAGTTACTATTTAAAGCACACATGAACTTGTATCCTGCATATGAGTTGGCATATGTTGCATATCAGTTCTCATATGTCGCATATCAGTTTTTGGGTATTTTATATCAGTTTCATATGTCCAATATCAATTTTTGGATATTTTATATCAGTTGTTATATAGATTCATATAAGTTTGCTTTCAGTAGGGCGTCAAGCCCTCTTCCTGAGTGTGGTGCACGCCCTGGCTCTGCCCGCTCCTGCCATTGACCAAACTCTCTCTAAACACGGCTCTGCATAGACCGCACGACGGGACCGCCACCCCGGAAGAGCGGAAGGAACTAGGCAAGCAAGCGCTTGGAACGACGACAAAGGCTGTGTTCCAAATCTTACCCAAAATGGATCCGAGTTACTTCTGCGGGTGGAGTCACGTTACAACACAGGTTGAAAAACGCTGGACGCGGATAGGCTTTAGAATGCCAAGGTACAAAACCCTTACCCTGGAGTAAGATCAAGTAAATTTTAGAACACGGCCAAAGAGATGGCGGTGCGCGTTTTCGTTGACGCACACGAAAAATATGGATTCCGATAGATTTCAGCATTGTTTTAGGAGCAATACCATATGGCGACTAACATAAAACGAAGTTTCTAGCGTGGATGCGTCTGGATTGATACACCCTCCACTCACGCTTACAAAAAGTCTTCTCTGAAAAGTCCTCACCTGTAGCGCCTCTCTAAAAAAAAATGGGTTGTGTGCATGTTTATACAGCCGAGAACTTGGTCTGCCTCAAGGGGCGACGAGTCTCCCAGCTGTAGATGAGAAATTTAGCCAGTGCAGTACTCTCGTTAACACGAGCTGTTTGGTTCCTGCTTCGACAATCTGAAAAATTCATGGAACCCTAGCCACAGAACGCGCGACGAGACTACCACCCCGGGAGAGCGGAAGGAACTAGGCACGCAAGCGTTTGGAACGACGACAAAGGGAGGGCGCTGCGATTTCTGTTGACGTAGAGTTCCTGTGTAGAAGTGGTCTCAAACTCATTTGACCGTGGGGATCAGATAGGGAAGGCTGAGGAGGCCAACGTTAGACGGGGGCTGGTCAAACGATTTAAAATTGAACAGACCTCGTGCCCTATGCTTTTTTTTAAACTCAGTTTAGCCAGTGACAATTTTATAGCATCCTCGATCATCCGCACCGGTGCACCGAGGTGCGCCCCGTCGTCTTCGATCAAGTGCACCGGTGCGCACCGGACGTCCTCGATCAACGAAGCGCACCATCCCGGTGCGGTGTTTCGTTGCCCCAACGCGCACCAAGAATATCGACGGTGCGTCGGGGTGCAGTCCCATCAGGCATTGCGGTCTGGAGCGGGAATCGGGGAGATGGCGGGAGTAGCAGACGCGCAGTCTTGTCGAGATGGCGACCTTACAAAAACGAACATTCCTCTCAGCGGCACTCGATGAGTTCCTTAACTCTTCGGACAGCGAGGACGTCGAGTTTTTTTACCATCGCCGCTTTTACCGGTGATTTCTGCGGTGACGAGGAGCGCCCGAAAGTCATGAACTTCGTGGAGAGCGTTGTGAGGCGCTTCGATGACACCGAGGTACGGCTATTATTTGGTGGTACTATTTCTTGAACCAGTAATAATGGGCAAAATATTTTTTTTTCAGTTCCGAAAGCATTTTCGGGTAGCCCGAAGCGTGTGCTACAAAGTGATAGCTGACTATGAGAAATCAGAGTTCTATCCTCGTGGCCATGGTCCCTACCACCGGAAGAGCGCTGAAGAACATGCACTTTCCTTCCTTTGGTGAGTACGTTAGGTCGGAAGACTGCTCTCAATCTGAGCTTTGGATATGAAAGGCAAAGCAACTTTTTTCAGGTTTGCTGGAAACAAAATACTTGAGCGAGCCGTCGCAGTGATATTTGGCATGGCAGAAAGCACTCTTCATAACATTGTCGAGCGGGTGGCGAGCTTCTTGGAAAGCATTAGTACCGACGTCATTCATTTTCCCATATCTGCACAAGCTAAGGTTGCAGCTAGTGGGAAATTCGAAAAGGTAAAGTTACAGTTTTGCACCTGTTTGAAAAGTACTGATCACAAATTTACTTCAGATTTCAGGCTTCCCTCGTGTTTTGGGCTGTGTGGATGGCACCTATGTAGACACCAGATGCCCTGCACATAAAATTTCATCCACGCAGACGAACAGACACGATAAGAAGTCCTACAGCATGCAAGCAATTTGTGATTCTGATCGAAAGTTCCTTGATGTCTTTCTTGGGCACACGGAGAAAACACATGACGCACAGGCATTCAGGCGGTCCTTTGTCTTGGATGACTTGCCACAAATCTGTGAGGGTGACAAGTATCATGTACAAGGAGATGCAGCATACCCCCTAAGAGAGTACCTCCTAATTCCATTTAGAAACTACGGCAAACTCGCGCCCGACGAGATGAACTACATCTTGGAAACCCTGAGATGGGGAACGATAAAAAAACGGATGTCTATTTATTACCAGCTCGCCTGCACTCTATCACTGCTTACAATGTACTACAACCTAAAGTTACGCCAGACACGTGTCCGAATAGAAAATGCCTTTGGGATACTGAAGGGACGCTTCAGGCCGCTTTTATACCTTGAATTCTGGAGTGTCAACAAGGCAACAGAGTTTATTCTTGCGTGTTGCGTCTTGCACAATTTGTGTATCGACGCAGGAGACATAGATATGGGTGGGGAAGAAGTAAAAAATGCAAGCAAAAGTCGCTAGCGAGGCCCGAACGATGCTTGGGCTAAAGAAAACCCCCCAAAGGAAGAAGCTAATATACGACAACTAGGTGAAGAAAAGAGAAAAAAATGCATGCTACATCCGCACGGTCCAGTAACTTGTCAACGTTCCTGTGCACCGCTGCGTTGTAGGAAAGTGTGTGGCACCTGCCAACTTTTTTGTTCACTCTGCTGTAAGAAAATAAGATAATAAAGTTAGTATTTATGCATTTGAGCTGACCCTGTGTTCTGCTGAGCAATAGCGTACATAGTGTCTGAGGCTCTACAAAGTACAGTCTCAGAAATCAACTAGCAAAAGAACTCCATTAAATTTAATATTTATACATAGAAAAAAGCGTAATGGAATCTCTTTCCATATAGAAGCACGTCTTGGCCGATAGTCATTAGATTTACACGTGTACCGTTAGACATCAAGATCTTTTTCAGGAGCCAGAAGACTGCGCAAAACATCCAACTTCTCTTTGTAGCGACGTTCTCGCTGCTCTACTTTGTGCAAGTGTATCTTCCACATCATTTCACATGCAGAGTTCAGCTCCTGCTTCTTCGTGGGAGGTGCATCCTTGGCATTGTCTGGTTTAGTGCTATCGAAACTGCGTGAAGTTGCCCAGGATTTAAACTCAATTCAACCAGGTCCTCTAAGAAGCTCCGGTCACACTGTCGTCAATGGACTTAATTTTTTGAAATTCCTCATTGTAGGGAACAGAAACAGGATTCGCACCTGAAGAGGCATTGTATTATCTCCGTTCTGTTCGGCGTTTCTTTGCAGTTTTAAAGCGCTTTTGACAGTGATCTGCTGTTTTGTGGGAGCCAAGGTCATTACCAATATCCTCCAAAATGGCTGCCCACATGGACTTTTTGTTCTTAAAGGTTTTCATGGGCCCCACTCGGCTCAAATAACTTTGATATTTATCAAGAAGCAGCCTGGTTTCTCCTTCACTCCATTCACTTTGGGTTGGATCAGGGTCAGGCAGGATGCAGTCCTTTTCTTGAAAAGAACATTTACCTTTTGTCTCTTCAGACTTTGGGAGCAACAAATAAGCTTAGATCAACACACTGAAATATTTAGAAGTAAGAATAGTAGGTAAAACTTATTTAATTGAATAGAAATTAAGTTTAAAATTTATTGCAATTGAGAAGCAATTTGCATTATTTAAGGTTACTCATGGTGTATCTTAAAAATGGGTAGGGACTATGTTGTTTCCGCATAACTTTGCAAACAGTAGGGTCCCAGTGAGCCCATCGGAGTGTTTGATGGAATTACATGGCAATGTATAACCGACAGTGTTCACCGAGCTCTTGACATACTTTGCTCTGTTGCTCCGACTGGCTCACGGGGTTCAAACTTTCTCCCTTTGTCAGCTCATGCTGAAATAGAATATAGAACATCCTGGCAAATGCCAATAGGGACTCTCAGCAACCCCACATTGCACTACAAATTATAAGGCTGTGCCTTTGTATATGCTTGTGTTGACTGATACACTTCATGCATCCCGAAACAGCACAATCCCTTGCCTCTTATGAAGGACGGTCATCACAAGGCTCTCTCAATTTACTTGCACCTCCTGCACCGGTGCAGAAAAGTGTAGGGCAGTGTACTTCCAGAATGTGTATTGAGATACAACCGGAAGTACACCGCCCTACACTTTCTGCACCAGTGCAGGAGGTGCAAGTAAATTGAACAAGCCTGTAGTCTGGAGCAGGGAGGAGGACCTAGACAAGCCCCGACGGAAGAGACGGCGCTTCCTTGATGCCGATGAAGGTTTGGCCAGCTCCGAGGTGGAATCCATTGTGAAGAATAAGACAAGACTCACTGGTGCTGATGAACAATGGTTCTAAGGTGGTTGCCTTAGAATGTTTTTTATTATACCAGTTCAATTGTGACGCCAAGAGGGAAATGAAACAAACGCGAAACGTACACACACAGATGGCTCAATCGAAGTAGTGTCATCAGTGAATAAAAATATTATTTGCAAATAGAACATTGTCCCTCTCTTATACAACAACTAGAAGGAAGAATGTGGCAGGTTAAAATCTCACTAAACACAAATCTTGAAAATCACTTCAAGTGTTTAAGTAGCAGCACTGTTCCTTTATTCTCTAACACAAAGCCATTGCTTCCCAAAAGGCAATTAAAATCCTCATCTCTGGCATTTAAAGACACAATATAACTTTCCCTCTTCGATAAAAAAACAAAACTATCAGGTCACTAGAGAAAGTGTAAACATATCAAAAATACCCTGTAAATTGACAACCCAAGTTGTAGGTGTTTGTTATGGACATAACCCAGCCCAGGAGGCTCCAAACAGGTTGAGCACTCAAGGGAGCTGCAGCAACTGCTGTACCCTTTTATGGTACAGCAGTTGCTCCTTAGTAAACCCGACACCTTAGTAAACCCGACACAGGAATAATAAAAAAAGACAGAACAACAAAGTGCTAAACACAGATTGCCTCGGATTTAATATGGATGTCATTCACCAGCTTGCCTGTGTTGTTTCCCTTTCTTCGCCATCTTATGCACTATGTACCATGTGCAGATTATAATATGGTACTAGTTGCACTGTCACATCAGTTCATCCTAGGACGCTTTTGCTGTAACGCGAGAACCAAGCGCTGAGCGAGTTGCGCGAGGGCCTGTGACATCACGCTCGTGACATGGGCTGCGTTCGTCGCGCACATGAGCCATTATCGTTTTGTAAGCTCTGAGAACGGGCTGGAAGCCATAAATGTTCTGCTGGTATGGATCGTCGTGCTTCGTCGTGGTTATTACATTGGCGACAAGTATCTGTTTCGCCTGCACTGGTCTGCCAAGCGTCGCGTAAGGAAAGCGACAGCAGGTAATCGGAAGCCGTCAACGTTCAGAGAAGGCGGCCAGGGACCAGACGTTAGCAGTGGAATTCGAACACACGTCGCGAAAAGCTGCGACAAGATAAGTACCTGCTTGGACGTTTCTTGTGCCTATCGAAGTCATGTCGCGACTAGGCAGACTCGACGAGTACGACCCAAAGATCCAGGACTTTGAATCTTACCTGGAACGCTTCGAATTTTTCGTCAGCGCAAACGAAATAACTGCAGCGAAAAAACTAGCGGTGTTTTTAACACTAATTGGGGCAGAAGCATACGAAGTCTTGAAGAACTTGGTAGTTCCTGCACTACCAGGGCAAAAGACGTATGAAGAAGTCAAGGCTCTTTTAAAGAACCACTACAGCCCAAGACTTCAGTCATAGCCGAGAGGTGCAAATTCAACTGGCGGACCCAATTAGACCACGAGTGCGTGGAGGACTTCATTGTCGAGTTGAAATACCTCGCTCGAAAGTGCAATTTCGGAGAATTCCTTCAGGATGCGCTGCGTGACAAATTAGTGGCAGGTACCCGGTGTGAGGAAACTCAAAGAGCTCTGTTCGCGGCGGATGACTTAACGTTTGAAGGCGCCTGCAAGATCGCTCGTGACAGGGAGTTGGCCGCCAAGCAAAGCGCTGCCTTACAAGTAGGAAGCCGAAGCGATGCTGTTAACACCTCTGTCAACACCGTTAGAACGGAAGCGAGGTCGAAACCCAAGACAAGAGGTTTGACGTGGGGAAAGGACAGAAAACAAAAATGTGACCGCTGTGGCAAGGCACATGCGTCAGATAATTGCTGGTACAAGACTTACACCTGTAAGCGATGCTCAAAAGTGGGCCATCTTCAGAAGATGTGTCGAGTAAATCAAGAACCACTGACGACACATCTAGTATCTGAGTCATCAGAGGAAGACGAGTACATTTTGCACAACTGCACAGCGGATTCGACGATAAAGAAAGGCTACATGGTGTCTGTGAACGTCGAAGGACAAGACTTGCCGATGCAGGTTGACACGGGAGCCTCTGTCTCCGTAATGCCCGAAAGCGTGTACAAGTCCAAGTTTTCACACGTCAAATGTGAGTCAACGCCACTCGTCTTAAAAACTTACACGGGACAGAAAATGCAGGTCTTAGGACAGTGTGATGTAACTGCATGCTATGAAGGGCAATCTGCTAAGTTGCCCCTTATCGTGGTTCGTGAGTGTGAACGGAAGCTTCCTGTGCTTCTAGGACGGAGCTGGTTAGACAAGTTGCAGCTGAACTAGAATTCTATTTTCAGCTTAAGCGCAGAAGACAGGGTAGCTAAACTACGCAACAAGTTCCCGCGTGTTTTTTCTTCTACGCTCGGAGCTATCAAAAACTTCGAAGCAAAAATAGTCCTGCAAGCTGGCTGCTCACCTGTGTTTTGTAAAGCCAGGCCAGTACCTTTCGCGTTACGTGACGCGGTCGAAAAGCAGTTGTCTGAGCTCGAAACGCAAGGCATAATCCAGCCAGTGAGTCAAAGTGACTGGGCAACTCCGCTGGTAGTGGTGCCAAAAAAGGAAGGTAACAAACTAAGGCTTTGTGGTGACTTTAAGGTCACAGTTAACCCAGTACTGAAAGTTGACTACTATCCGCTTCCATTGCCAGAGGAGTTGTTCACTGCGGTTTGTGATGGCAAAGTGTTTTGCGTGCTGGATTTATCCTCGGCATACCAGCAAGTGTTGCTAAGCCCAGAATCCAAACCCATCCTGACGGTGAACACTCATAAGGGACTCTATCAGTACAATAGACTTCCCTTTGGTATCGCCAGCACCCCAGCTTTGTTCCAGTCATTAATGAATAAGGTGTTGATGATCCTAAGCAATGTAGGTTGCTACATTGACGACGTAATTGTCACAGGACGAGACATGGACGATTGCCAACGTACACTTGAGTGCGTCTTGGAACGATTAAACGAGCACAACATTACTCTCAAGCAAGAAAAGTGTAAGTACTTCCAAAAATCGGTGTCTTATCTCGGACACAAACTGAGTTCAGAGGGTATCTACACAACAGAAGCAAAAGTGAAGGCAATCATTCATGCACCACAGCCCACAAACACCACAGAGCTGAAAGCCTACATAGGGCTGCTAAACTATTACGGAAAATTCTTGAAAAATGTGGCATCAGTGGCAGAGCCATTGTACCGGTTACTGAGGAAGGACGAAAGATGGGTTTGGACCAAGCAGTGCAGCGATGCGTTCGACGCCACGAAGCACCTGCTGATCAACAGCCGCGCGCTCACTTATTACGACGTTCGCAAGCCGCTGGGTTTGCAGTGTGATGCGTCATCGTACGGCGTTGGAGCTGTCATTTTCCACGTGCTGCCGAATGGCGAGGAGCGTCCGATTGCATTTACTTCGCGAACACTGACACCTGCAGAAAAGAATTACGCGCAGGGAGAAAGGGAGGCGCTCGCTGTTATATTCGGCTTAAAGAAATTCCACAAGTTTCTGTTTGGTCGACAGTTCGTTCTGTACACGGACCATCTGCCACTTCTAGGGATTTTGGGACAAAACAAAGCGACTCCTTCCCTAGCAGCTGCTAGGATGCAAAGGTGGTCCCTGATTATGTCAGCGTGCCAGTACACTCTTAAATACCGTAAGGGCACTGAAACAGAAGTGGCTGATGCCTTGTCTAGGCTACCTGTCTGTTCGACGTCCAGAGAAGAGGCAGCTGAATGTCTCTCGGTTTTTGAGTGCACTCCCCTGACAGCCCGAGATGTGGCCAAAGCCACGGCACGAGATGCCACACTTTGCAAAGTTCTAGAGTACACCAGATCTGGCTGGCCAGGAGACGTCGCTGATGAACTACAACCGTACTACATCCGGCGTCTCGAACTTTCAATTGAGCAGAGCTGTCTCACTTGGGGATCGCGGGTTATCGTACCCGAGAGCTTGAGACCACCGGTTTTGACGTTGCTTCGTGAGGACCACCCCGGAACTAGCCGAATGAAAATGTTAGCTAGAAGCTTTATTCGGTGGCCCAGATTAGACAAAGCTGTCGAAGAGTACGTGAAGCAATGCAACGTGTGTCAGGTCGTACAGCCGTCGGCGCAGCCTACACCACTGCACCCTTGGCCATACCCTTCGAGGTGTTGGCAGAGGGTCCAAATTGATTTCGCGGCAAAGGGTCCACATAACTTTCTTGTTTTAGAGGACGCGTATTCCAAATGGGTTGAAGTTTGGTTGATGAGCACTACCACTGCTACTCAAACAATCACCAAACTTCGCAGTGCCTTCGCTGCCTTCGGCTTCCCCGAAGAAATTGTGAGTGATAACGGGCCACAGTTTGTATCTGAGGATCTAGAACGTTTCTTGACCAAAAATAACATTACACATACAAAGACTCCGCCCTACCACCCAATTTCAAATGGGGCTGCCGAACGTCTTGTCCAGACTACAAAGCGGGCACTGCTAAAGCAAGTGCTGTCTCATGCTGAGTCGGAGAAAAAAGAATCAGTGCAAGAAGGGCTGGACAGCTTTTTGATGAGCTATAGAAACACCCCTCATTCGGTGACTGGAAAGACTCCCGCTGAACTCTTCTTGAAACGACAACCAAGAGTGAAGTTGTCTTTCATCAAGCCCGACTTTGTAAAAGACATGAGTGAAAAACAGCTGAACGTGAAACAGCAATGCGACAAGCACAGGGGCGCAGACCGTGCATTTGATCTGGGGGAAAGAGTGTGGGTGAAATGTGTGCGAGGTGAGAGCGTTCCCTGGGAGGACGGTGAAGTGACACAAATTGTGAGTCCGGTGACATATATTGTGCGTGTGGCCGGTCAAACGCGATTCGTGCACGCTGACCACTTGCGCCGTTCTTCGACACGACCAGATGAAGCTTCATTCTTGCTTCCGCGACACGATAAATCGGACCCGACTCAACAGCACGAGCAGCCACCTGCGATGACGAAAACACATGAACTAGACAACGAACTGATATCCGATATCGCGACATGTGCAACACCTTCGAGGACTGATTCGGTGACGTCTCCGCTTGATGCGACGCCGCCAGCAGGTTCGTCACCTTCAGCAGAAAATCAAGACCAGCCGGACGTTGAGTTACGACGAAGTGCGCGTGTGCGTCATCCACCCGACTGGTTCAAACATTCAGATTTTTAGAAAGTGAACAGCAGGTCGCGCATTAAAGGGGGAAGTTTGTTGTAACGCGAGAACCAAGCGCTGAGCGAGTAGCGCGAGGGCCTGTGACATCACGCTCGTGACATGGGCTGGGTTCGTCGCGCGCATGAGCCATTATCCTTTTGTAAGCTCTAAGAACGGGCTGGAAGCCATAAATGTTCTGCTGGTATGGATCGTCATGCTTCGTCGTGGTTATTACAGCTTTCATGTGCGTTTTGCGAAGGGTGATACCACTCTGTGTAGTACCCGACGCCAACGGCTGCATCGTAAGGAAAGTACAAAGAAATAGATGGGAATAAAATGCTGCCATAGCACAGTCAATACTAAAAGCTTATGTCGAACACACCCTTTCACATGCTCCAGAACAATAAATGAAGAAATGCATTGCAACGAAAATGGAATGATGTCGCCACACCACGCAAAGCACACACACTGGTACATCCTAACAAAAAGTGAGTTGATAACCATATAGGAATACAAATGTCATGTCGTATAACCCTTCGGCTTCGAGAAGAAAAAGAAAACACTGAACACTGCAGTACTGGAAATAAAAACATTCAGCTAAAATAAAATATGATCAATAGACTCATAGGAAAAGTTGACGTCTTGTGGTAGGAGACTACATAGTTCTTGAGAGGTGTCAAGTTTCTTTTGATGAACTGGCCCGCCTTGCAATGTGGTTGGCTGAGAGATTGCTGATTGACATGCGCATTATTACCACCATCACTCACACCTGTGCCGCCTGGAAAAGGAGGCACTGACGAAGGCATGTCTGGACAAGACATGATGAGGGCACTCGTAGTCACAGGTGAAGAAGGCTGGACAGGATCATGAACGTTGGGACCCTCAGCCAGAACAGCAGAAGGCTTAGATCAGGAACACAAGCAGGCACTGTCACCTGAAGTGGACTTGGCCCAGCACGTGCCCAGCTGCAACTGGGTAACTTGTGAAGTAAACAAATACACATGACTGCATTGAACAGGATTCCCAAACGATCACCGTCATCATCCCAGTAGGGATTCGTATCATGTCGTTCTGAAAGTATTAAACGTAAACCTTTCGGTGGACATCCACCTGGTTAGGAATGACAATAAATGAAAGGAAAACTCTAACCAAAAATTAATATAGAGCCCGACGTTTCAAGGCCAGTTCAGCCCCTTGATAAAAAACAGTCACCCGTGATCAAGGGGCCAAACTGGCCTTGAAGCGTCGGGCTCCATATCAATTTTTTGGTTAGAGTTTTCCTTTCATTCATCGTTCTGAAAAAGTGGATGTCATTGTTAACTTGGAGGCATTGCACGTTTGACCATCCGCAAACTTGTACGTTGCTGGATTTGTGGTGTAGAGAATTTCCAATGTAACTTGTCTTTACTTCGTAGTCGAAAAATGTGAACGGCTTGATCAGTGAAGAACCGTACCTGTTGAGCATTCAAAATACGACTAAAGGTGCACCCGCCCACATAAATCAGGTTGACCTGAAAAATTGTTTGGAGCCTTTAAGGATGACATCTGTAGTGGTCGTGGATGGCCACTATGAATATGTGGAAAGAGACAGGAAATCTACGATAAAGACAGCGCCTCAAAAGGCCTGTAAAAATGCTGAAAGGCTTACATTTTGGGACGCGAGATGCCGGTGTCCGGGGATCCAAGCGCAAACCCCGGTGAACAGAAAGACGTCAAGCCAGCTCGGAGTTTCGATGAAGACTGTTCTTTTCTCGTGACCAGCATACTGACATTCAGATCCACGGGGATCAGCACTGCCGTTCACACGGGCGGATGCCACTGCCGGACAGGTGGCGCCATCTCGTCGCAGCAACACACACCAGGAACTTGTTGTGCCATCCCGATTATTGATGGCATACTACAACATCCTCTGAAAATCTCAATTGAACCTACCTTGCGAGTCAACTAAATCTTTGTCCCTTTGAAGGAACTGCATAAATCGGTTTCCTAATGCATAACGCTAATATTTTGTACAGAGGTGGCCGAAAATGGTGCTTCCTGTTAATCAAAATTTCAAAACCCTAATTAAATTGCTAGTGTGAAAATAAAATATGAAGTTCAATCTCCTTGCCAATGTATGTCAAGCTGTTGCCATCTCTTGGCTGTTGTATCACCCAGACGTCTTTCACTTGAAGAGTGCCGCCATAGGTAGCTAATTCCTGCTCTTAATTAGGTAAGCTAATTCTTTGAAAATTTTATACGCGACATTTCCTACCTTCATCCCCCTGTACAAACTCGTAGTCGTGCGGTCCCTTCAGGCCAGCGATGCATTTGGCTCAGACGGGATGTATCCGTTCATGGAGCAACACAGAAGGCGCTTCTCCTGTTGCTGGGTGAAAAGTTGGACGGCAGGTTTGTACGCCCTTACTCTGGAGCATGCATGAAAACAAAAAAATATTGATAGACACATGCGCACCGCTGATGACCGTCGAAGGTGTCGAAGGTTGTACTACACCGCCGACAGTCGAAGGCCCTGCGCCGCCGGCAAACGAGGATGCCCAGGCTTGTAACCTCGACGAATCTGTTTATGATACAAAATTTTAAATGAAATAATTTGATTTCTTGTCAGTGATATATAAAAGAACACAAGTCGGCTGTCTTGATAAGCCTCACAATGAATCAAGCAAAACTACACGTGCTAACGGTGCGCTATCGTCTGTGTTATTTTTTTAGAAAAAAATAAAAAACAACTCGCCGGCCATCAGCTCGCAGAGGTCCGCCTTGGATAATGTCACGCGATGTCTGGCACCATTGACAAAAACCTCAACCGTGTTCATCTTTTACCACGGCAAAAGGAGCACTCAAACAAAAAGAAAGGCCAGGCCCGCTGAAGGCTGTCAAAAAGAGAAAAGCGCCTGCTCAATTGCAATGCGCGACAAAATCCAGGTGATGCATGGTGGCGCTTACTGCCGACACAGGCGCGGTGTAGTTTGTCTTCGATGTTACACCGACTTCGTGCTCCACCACCGAGGGGCACTGCGCACCATGCTGGTTTCGGGGAGACTCCAGTGCGAGTTGATCGAAGATGCCATTAGATGTGATTTGTTTATATGACTACTTTGGGCCGTGACCTGATGTGATAACAATAATTAAAATGACAGCGCCCCGCCAATGTGTTCGCGTTTTTAATAAAACAAAAGAGCAAGCACACTGCCGTTCTCGTCGCTCATTTCACTCAGAAATTAAACAAACTCAATATTTATCTAAAAAACAATAAGTTATTTGTCAGTTCTTGCTTTCCTCACGATTTATATTATAACAACACCCATACTTGTCTTTTAATGGTGATAATGTTTTAAGGTGAGATTCCCGAGCTCGTAGCTTTATCTTCGGCAGATCCTCCTGCTAATCGAGAGTTCGCGCAGCCGACATGCATCCTTCAATAAAGAGGCTCGCGCTTGCAGCCTTGTAGCGGAATTGTTGTACATTACAAAGAGCTGGAAAGCATAAGATTAAGGAATATAAAGGACAAACGAACACAGATAAGTATACAATATATGTGAATACGTTGAAAGAGTGGAGCGACGTTTTGAGCGAAAATGAATCGGCGAGATGAGATCACTATAGTGCATGCCATTTCTAGCGCTCGAGACATAGGAACCGAGGCGTGTAGCCGGTTGCCTGCGGGCCACGTTACAGCGAGTCGCGGGCCGCATGCGGCCCGAGGCCGCGCGTTTGAGACCCCTGCTGTATACACCTTTTCCACAAGGGCGCAGCCATCTTGAATTTCATCACTTCTGGTATCCGTTAAAGCATCGTTTTGATCTTTCCACCCCACTGGAAAGTGTTTGCGAAAAATGCGTGATAGTGACACATTCTTGTTTTGCCTCACCAATATTTTTTCGCACATTCCAGGTTGAAATATTTTATTATTTTTTTTCATTCCGCATACCAGATACGAAACCCACGTGAATAAAAAAAAAACAAAAAAAACACGTCCATAGGTTTTTTTATTGGAGCCAGAATTGCGCGTTCATCCGTGTAGTGCCGTCTTTCCTGCGCGGCATGCTGATCCTGCTGCTCACGTGACTGAACTCGGCGAATAGCGGCGCAGCGCGATCCGGGCGCGCGGCGCGCTCAAAAGCAGGGGAACGTACGCCGGGGCGCCTGCAACGTCGCCTTTCCTGCATGGCATTTGATCCTGCTCCTCACGTGATCGGATCTCGGCGAATAGCGGTGCGGCGGCACGTGGAAAACAGACGCGCAACTCTAGCTCCCGTAGGGAGCCTATACACCTTTTCCAGTGCAGCCATCTTGAATATCGTCACTTCTGGTATGCGGTAAAACATCTTTTTGATCTCTCTCCGAAGCTGGAAGGTGTTTACGAAAAATGCGTGATTGTCACACATTCTTGATTTGCCTCACCTATATTTTCTCGCATATTCCAGGTTCAAACGTTTTAATATTTTTTCGCCCCGCATACCAGATAAGGAACCCACGTGACTGAGAACGACAGGAAACAGAAAAGGTTTATACAGGAACTGTATGTCGACGTACACAAAAATTCACGGAACACTAGCCACAAACTGCAGTAAACAGTGTTCATGAAAACAGTCTTCAAAGTTTGTTATTACATTTTTAGTGCGAACGTTCACGTGTATGACGAGCCGGTTGACAATTCTCGCGTCGAACGTGTAAGCGACGATATGCAGAAAAAGGAGTTGCAGATGAAATACCATATCGTAATAAAACAAAAAAGCAAGGAAACAGGTTTTGAGAGTGTACAAAGGGTGTTAAAGAGACTTACAGTCATGGTCGCTAAAGCCCGTCTATCCTGGGAAAAGTGGCGCCATTCATTGTTTTTGTATCGTATCTTGCGCGTGTCGCACAAAGCGGACAGATGAGCGCGTGCCGAATAAAGGAGACGTTTCGTTCGTTGCTCCCCCACACCCAGCCTCCCCATACATGGTATCAGAAGAGGAGTGTGGACACAAAGTACACAAGCATCGTCAAACAGTCCATTCCAGGGGGCCGCTTTCATCTCTCAACCCAGGAGATGCCAATTGGGTCAGCAAGGGTGCATGGACCACGAAAGCGCAAGTCCTGAGGCCCTCTGTGCATCCCCGATCGTACAACGCCATCACGGCGGAATGGAAACTGCTGCGACGCCATCGCCATCCCTTGCTGGCTACAAGGAAGCATTCCGCTTTGACGAAGATGACGACAGCGAAGACGACGCACGTCGAGATGCCACTCCAACGCACCTCTGCCCACCGGGATCCCCTAACCAAGCGCAAACAGCGACTAGCGCTCTGATGGCTAATGCTCCCAGAATCACGTCACCAACAGCAGCTCCAAAAAGGTCGCCCAGGCAGCACAGAGCCCCACGCCAGTTGAGTTACGACCGGGACTTTGTTCAAGCGCCGTGAACTATTATTATATTACTCGACCTAGTTTGAACTGTTGTTGTGTGTTCTGTTATGTTTGGTTTGACCACAAAAAAGGGGAATGTATTGTATCTCGCGCGTGCCGCACAAAGCGATCCTATGAGCGCGTGCCAAATAAAAAGAAGACATTTCGTTCGTTGCTCCCTCGCACTATACCTGTTTTCGCCTCAAGAAAAAAAGTAAGTTTTGCGCGTTGTTCCTACGCGGCGCGAAATAGTTCTTACGAGATTCGGTTGTCGGAGGAAAGAGCGATGCTTTTGGCGTTTGGAACGTGTACGTCTTGATAAGATAACATATATCTAATCTAAAATTCACCTACTTATGTCTTCATTATCCACATAAAGGGGGAAATTAGTATTGTTCCGCGAGGAGCCGGACTTGTTTGACTACGGTTCTTGAGGTGAAAACAGGTATAGACCTTTCCAATGTTTACAAAATCACAGTCCAGCGTGCGATCTTCACAGCCCAGCACGTGCGTGTTCGTCGCTTTGGAAAGCGAGCAAAGCGCGCGCCATACTCACGAACACCCAAAATGGCACCGGCCACACGCTCTTTTTTGGAAAGGTCTATAGAGTGTACTAGAAAGGATGGGTGGGGCCAACGTTGCTGGAGCAAGCTCAGTTTCGCAGTTCCCTATTCTCGCCTGCAGAGGTGAGTGGCCCAGGTGGCGGTCACGAGAACTAGCGGCGCTGCAGTCGGATCTTACTTTCCTGTCTCGCGTGTCTTCTGCTACCACCGCGCTAAGTAATCTAACTCTTTTTGGGATAAGGATATCGATGGGGTACTTGGTACTATTACTTAGTAAAAGCTCCTTAGTTGGATGTAGCCGGAATTCTTCGCGTCTTTTTCCTTTCCTTTTAGAGCGCAGCTCTTAGGCGCCCGTTTCCGGCTTGAGCGGCGTCGCCTTCGGCGTAACCGCGCGGTGCATGATGGGTATATTTCCCTGCTAAATTTAGCGGAAAATTTTCTCCGCTAAATCTAGCGGAAACTTTTCCCCGCTAAATCTAGCGGAAAATTTTCCCCGCTAAATTTAGCGGAAAATTTTCCCGGCTAAATCTAGCGGAAACTTTTCCCCGCTAAATCTAGCGGAAAATTTTCCTAAATTTAGCGGAAAATTTTCTCCGCCCCCCCCCCCCCTCGAGGTCACGTGACCCCCAGGCCCCGTGACCCCCCCCCCCCCCAAGGTCACGTGACCCCCCTTGTCACGTGACCCCCCCCTTGCTATCCCCTCCTCCTCAAGAGCTGCGCTCTAATCCGGCGTTACAGGGAGTTGTAAACGTCTTTCATTTTTTTTTTCTTTTTCTTTTCTTCCTTCTTCTTTTTCAATCTTCTTTTCTTTGCTTGTCCCTTTTCTTTTTCTTTCTCAATTTGCTAGCCTTTCTTTATTTTTTACTTCCATGTGTATAATAGCAAAGAATAAAAAGTTGAAGAAGTTGAAGTGTAATTCACCACAGAGTTGAGAGTCGGCGCAGTGTGAGAGTGTTTTGTAAAAATTCAAAAGCGCAAACACCAGGGAAAAGAAGAGGGGACAGGACAGAGCGCTTGTTTTTTCTTTGTGTGTTTGAAATTTATTTTTGTATGCGTCTGTTTACTTGCACTGTGAAGTGTTGGTATGAATCACCAACTCGCCCAAGCTCAAGTATTGCTATTCAAACGTGGCGGGCTAGACAGCCCGGAAGTAAGACTCGACTGCAGCGCTGCTAGTTCTCGTGACCGCCACTGAGCCCACGTCGCAGGCGGAGCTGTGAAACTGAGGCCAGATTCATAAAAAAACTCTTACCTACGACAACTTAGCTATGAAGTTCGTAAAGTCACGATCATCGTAAGATGAGGCGAGAACGGTATTCACAAACGCGTTCTTAAGTGAGAGGAGGAAAGTTACGACCTCTTACGGAGAAATGACGACTTCCGGTGCTGTTAATATGGCGACGGCGTCTTCGGTAACACGAACAACCAGTCGGAGAGCGCGGCATAGTTCGGAGCACGTGGATTTTTAATAACAAACACAGGCTAACTAATCGTTGATAGTCAGCTCTGTGTATGTCCTGTCCTGTCTGTGTGTAAATGTTTAGTGTTCAAGCTGTTTCTCATAAACACAGGCGACCTTTCCACAACTGCTTGTCTGGGGTTCGTCTCCGAGCAGTGACATATCGACGCTAACACGACTTAAACGCTTCGTTGACTGCTACGAACTCGATCGCTACGGAATCAACACAACTGCCATCGTTGGTAAAAGCCCCGTGCCAGTCGTTTGCAAGGCTTTCGGAAGAAATGTCCCCGGAAAAATCGTCCCCGGAAAAAATGTCCCCGGAAAAAAAGCCCCCGAAAATATGTCCCCGGACAAAAGTCCCCAAGTGGAAAGTAGGTAAAAATGTCCCCAAAGGGACATTTTTTCAACTGCCGCACGATCCGCTTTTGACCTTTGTGTTTGAATCTAGGGTCTGTCATTTCATTCCTGATTTTTCAACATTACATTTCAACTGGTTTTGTTTGTTTTTCATTATGAAATAAACATATATAACACTTCTAGCCAAAACTTAGCACAAACAAGCGATCACTAGTTTCTTTTTTTTTTTTTAATCGTTTTAGCGCGTGACACATGGACGGCAGAATCGTCCGATCCAACGTCCGACCCGACAGTCCGAACGCCGCTCCGAATTGCCGCACGCGACAGTTTGAGACACACGCTTCCGACCTTGCATGCGACACGATGATCCGATCGGCTCCGCCCAGGAGATCCGAGCGCTCCTATAGACCTTTTCTGTGTACTCTCGTCCCCAGCCACCTAATAAGCGTATCTGGTATGGGCGACGAATACATAATCCAACGTTTCAACCTGCAAATAGTAAAAAAATAGAGGGGAAGCAAAACGAGAAAGTGTGACGGTTACGCTTATATCCTAAATGCATTCTATTGGCGTGGCAAAGGCAAAACGATGTTTTCGCCCATACTGGAAGTGACGACAATTCAAGATGGCGACGCCCTTGCAAAGAAGGTCGATACAGGGTACGATCTCTGGTCCCAGATTGGCGGCTCAGCTCGGACGCGCGAAATTAGGAGCTCGTTCTCGGTAGCGCGTGCATTGTTTGCTGGGGCCATATCTTTCTCGAATAAGCCAGCGGGATTCACGCGTCCGGCTTCTCGTCGGCCAGGTCAGTCCTGTTTTCTTGTTCGTCCCGCCAGACCCAGTACGTCACATGACGTTCGCGCTAGCTGTGCTGTCATTGGCTGGACGCTTCCGACAGTCCGTCCGCCCTGCGAAACTATCTGGCACGTCGGACGCACGCCGGATCGCCGATCCGACGTCTGAAGAGACCAAACCTTTCGGATCAGGCAGTCGTATTGCCGGATCGGACGTCGGATCGGATGGACGTTTCGCGCATGTGTCTCGCGCTTTTCTCAAAAAACCAAAGGTTAATTGTCATCGAAGTCATTATAGGTACTGAAAGTGCTTATTTGGAGATATAATGCAGACGGTAAAACTTCGTTCCCACTAATACTCTTTCTAAGTAAAATGTGAAAATACGCCGATGTCGTGTTCGCGCTAACAGTGTCGCGATGTGTACCTCGCGGAATCGTATATTTCCCTATTTGTTGGGGCCGTTTTTTCCTACTTGAAACACGGCGTCTTTTTTCCCAAGGACATATGACCGGACCGTCCGAAGGCCATGAGGATCAGGGAACCCCAGAGATAGAAAATCCTTTCGGGACATTTTTTCCTACTTTCCACCTGGGGCCTTTTTTTCCGGGGATATTTTGTCCGGGGCTTTTTTTTCCGGGGACATTTTTTCCGGGGTCATTTTTTCCTACATCCCCGTTTGCAAAGCGGCGTAGATAGAAACAAACCGCCGCGGCGTTTTTCGCGGCCTCGGAAATGCAGGAGCGAGCCGACGTTAAAAAAGATAAGTTTGAACTACGAGAGTGTCAGCAAGAGCCACGCAAATACCTGTTCACACTCGGAGCCGACGCGCGAGTTTGATCGAAGTGCTGGATTCGCTCTGTTAGACCGCGTCTTGGTAAGCGCTTCGGGACCGATCTTTTACGATTGCAACTCGATACTGACGTGACACTCGGCAAAGAAAGGTTAGACCGGCATTCCGTAGCTTCCACGAATTGTTATAGCTCGACGGTGACGTAGCGTCATGTCAGAATAAAAATGGCATTCTAAAACAAAGTGTACATACCGTGTGGCAAAGGTAATCCATACGGCGTATATTTGAGCTCTATATACCACAAAACAAGGAGATAGAATAAATGAGACTCCCTTTTCGACGACAGCGTTCGTCACCGCTGCCTCGGAAAACAAGGAGATCGAGATGACAAGGGGAAGAGATTGACCTCTGAAATTTTTAGTTCGGCGATCAAACCTTTCCTACGGGAAGGGTCCACAAGGGTCGCGCCATAGGGTCGCGCGGGCATATTCCATTCAGCAAGCCAGCCGGTCGTGGGCAGACGGTCTTGGCCAAGGACCGTCGGAGCAATGCTGCGCCGGAACAGGTCGGAGTGCCTGCTGGGCCTATATTCTGCCGAGCTCGCTTGGTCGGTAGGATCGTTGTCTTTGTTGCTTTTCCCGGGTGTGTGTGGATCCAGCGTTTATGTTTCTTGGGGTCGGTTTCGAGTACTTATTCCTTTCTTCTTGCTGCTTGAAGTCGAGACGCGCGAGAAGAGCACGTAGAAAAATAAATGTTCGTTGATCGTCGCGACCAATTAACTGAGCGACGCTGTCGGCCATGTTGATTTGATCGTAAAAAGTGCGTAAGACAGCTTCGGAGCTGTCGTAGGATTCTGTCGTAACCTGCGCAAAAGTTACGAAGAATTTCGTTTTGAGAATACGGATTTTCTCTCAAATTTGTCGTACGCACTTTTTTCGTCGTAAGTTCGCTTTGAGAATCCGGCCTCCGAGCTTTCTCTAGTAACGTTGGGTGGAACCACCGGAGTGCTATTCTGTACCTCTGCATGTGGAAACGACGGCTAATCCAAACCACTTCGCTCGTAGCGCCCTCTAGGGTGCTACGAGCGAAGTGGTTCGGATGAGCCGTTTTTTTATGAAAAACGCGTTGCGTTCCAACCCAACGGGTACACTGGTCAAGGTTATAGTAAAAATAAAACGCCAGACTATTTTAGTATGACCTTGACGTCTTTATTTCTATGCAACCTAGACGTCAGGCGTCACTTCAAAACTTAACGTCACCGTGACCTGACTTGTCGTCACAATGCCATGCGACCTCACGACGACGCCTTGACGTCAACGTCGTCATCGACGTTGACAACGTGCGTTACACTTCAAGACTGCGTTCTGACGTCATACTGTGTCGACAACGATGTCGATGTCAACGTTGACGTTGAAGGACGACGACGACGACGTCACTCGACGTCAAGATGACGGCGTCCTTGTCAATGCGATGTCATAAAGACGCTTGGTGTCAGGTCGTCGACGTCGTTGTCGACATGACGCGCAACCTGACGTCACGACGAAGTTCAGACAACTTCACAACGTCGACGTCAACTTTATCGTCAACGACGACGGCGTTACACGACGTCAAGACTTCGTCGTGACGTCGTTGTGACGTTGACGTTGACGACGACTTAGACAACGTTAACGTGACGTCATAGCGATGTTTAACGTTCCGTGAGACATCGACGTCAACGTCAGCATCGACGACCACGTCCACGTCGTCCACAACGCGACGCGATGTCACGACCGCGTTACAACGGCAACTTGATGTCGCGAAACGGCGTCGTCCTCGACGCGACGCGATGTCGCGATGGCCTTACGACAGCATCTTGGCGTTGCTTAACGTCGTAGTCGAAAATGACAGTCGTGGCGTCGGCGTAACGTCACGTCGTCGTGACGTGGTGTTTTGACGTTTCCTCTGACGTCAAATTCATAAAAATTCATTCATTTTTAATTTTTTTATTATTTTGTATCTTGCTTCGATCGCAGCGAAGGTGGCGCTGCGATCGAAGTGGCTTGGTTCCAACTGATCGCTTTCCACATTTTGAGGTGCAACTGAAAGCATGAGCGAAGCCTGTAGCTCGCCTCACTTCAGTCGTTTCTAGTTCACTACCCACACTCGGCCTGTCATGTCTTATCGGCAATACTAGCCGATACATTTGTGGAAAAGCTCAAGAGACGTGCCGCGCGCCACTTCTGGGAAAAACATGACGTCTGAAATCTAGCTCAGTGATGCGCTTTGCCGCCATTACTTCCCAAGGTCTGCACGTTGCACGTGCCTCTTGCATCGACGCACCTTGCGCTACTTTTCAAATATGAAGGGGCAGCCTCCTTACACCCAATTCACACGGCAGCGTAAAGGTACCTTTAGCTTAAGTCCCTTAGCTAAGGGTACCTGCTGTTAACGGCGTTCTTGATCACACGATAAATAAACGAAGCACTTTAAGTTGATGTCGACTGCATTCCTGCTAAACCGTGAGAAGAACACGTGATAAACAATTATTCCTCAAAATCGTTACGACCCGCAGTTTTTGAATATTGTGTGTGAAATATCACATTTAAAACCTAAATATCATTTGTGTTTGCTTTTGCGGCAATTTATTAATTTTTTTTCTAAGTCTAAGGACGCACCTAAATGAGTCTTGCTTTAAAACGTCCCATCAGTCTAGCCACACTGGCGCTAAATCATCTGCGGTTACAAGTTTCCATTGCGAGGTGGGCGACCTTTTTTCTGTTTAGCAGCTCCATTTATCCGCAAAGTTCTCACTGAAGTAGCTAAATAGTGCCCGGCAGAAACGAACCACGTCAGACTCACGGTTACGCCAGTCACGCCATCGAGAAAGATGGACGACAACGAGGATAAAAGGTCCTGGGCGGGAGAGTCGGACGACTCGTTTACAACCTCGAAGAAGAGCTCGCAGCAGTCTATCGCGTTCGGGTTAGTAGCAGACATTGTTTTCCACGTGCTGCCGCTGCTACCAGTTAGCTGGAGTATGCGTTCCTCGTAAATGAATTATTTCATCATATTTGTATTCACAATCATTTCATAATCTGTTACTAATATATGTTCAATTTGTTCTAAGGCTTTAAAAAAGCAATATTTATATATCTGTGATTTTTATTTTGAGTGCGTGGGTTCGAGGCTACTCCCTGTACTTGTTAAGGGGGCTTGGCGAGCTCCGTTTAACCCAAGACATTCCTTACCGAAAAGGACCTTTTTGCGCCGTGTGATCACGATCTCCAGCTCCCTTTACTACAGGTACCTGTGCCAAAGGTACCTTTAGCTTAGGTTCCTTAGCTGAAGGTACCTGTAGTAAACGGCGTTCTTGATCACACGATAAATAAACGGAGCATTTTTAGTGGATGTCGATTGCATTCCTGCTAAACCGCGAGAGGAGCACGTAATAAACAATTATTCCTCAAAATCGGTTTGACGCGCAGTTTTTGATTATTGTGTGCGAAATAACACATTTAAAACCTAACTATTACTTGTGTTTGCTTTTCCTGGCACTTTATTTTTTTTTTTATCTATATCTAAGGGTGCACCTAAACGAGTCTTGCTTTAAAACGTTCGACCCGTGTGGCCTCACTGGCCGTAAATCATCTGCGTTTACGAGTTTCCATTGCGAGGTGGGCGACGTTTTTCTGTTTAGCAGCTCTATTTTTTCGCAAAGTTCTCACTGAGGTAGCTAAATAGTGCCCTGCAGAAACGAACCACGTCAGTCTCACGGTTACGCCAGTCACGCCATCGAAAGGGATGTACGACGACGAGGATAAAAGGTCCTGGGTGGTAGAGTCGGACGACTCGTCTACAACCTCGAAAAAGAGCTCGCAGCGGTCCATCGCGTTCCGGTTTGTAGCAGACAATGTTTCCCACGCGCCGCCGCTGCTACCTGCTAGCTGGAGTATACGTTCCTCGTTAATGTATTATTCCATCCCATTTGTGTCCACAAAAATTTAATAATTTGATACTTATATATATTCAATTTGTTATAATGCATTCAACAAGATATATTTATATATCTGTGATATTATTTTGAGATCGTGGGTCCGAGGCTACTCCCTGCAGTTGTAAAGGGAGTTTGGCGAGCTCCGTTTAACACAGGACCTCTCTTAGCGAAAGGGACCTTCATGCTCCTTGTGATTACGATCTCTAGCTCTCTTTACTACAGGTACCTGCACTAAAGGTACCTTTACGCTGCCGTGTGTATTGGGTAGTAGTCCAAGTGAAGTCATTCCAGTGACTTTAATTTCGCTTAATTTAGGGGGACGTAAGGTAGGTACTCTTACATAAAACACCTTTCATGCTTAAAGGGACACTGATAGGGTAGTTATGCTCACGACCTACTCTATACTTAGTATATAGTAGGTATATAAGTATAGAGTTGGCTATATAAGTATAGAGTTGGTCGTGGTTATGCTTGCCAAGCTTTTTGTTTGTACATGACATGTGACAGCTTAACTACCCACAGCACAATTTGCTTCTCGAAATTCGTTTTCTTTCCTCCCGAAAACCTCCAATGGAGAACTGGCCGGCTGGAGTCGCGCGGCACTTTCTTCTCCGCCGTAACTAGAGCCACTAAATGAGCTGCGCTTAGAGTATCGGCACTCCGTTCCCCGACATTGTTGTGGGGGTCGCCATATTGGGGCTTGTGCAGAGCAGACGCAACTGCAGATCGTCATGATTCAAAAGTGTGACTTCCTCAGCATTCGAATTGGTGTTGGGAAGCTCATGTAATATTGCTTTTCTCTGTCGCGGACTGTTTAAACATCTGTGGAGGACGAACAAGCGTTTCTTGTGATTTCAGATAAAGCTTCAGATAACTGGCAACCATGATTTTAAGCCCCAATATGGCCAAGTGTCGTTACTCTGAAGCGTAGCTTATTTAGTGACACTAGCCGTAACGTGCCTTTCGATATTGTTTACACAGGCGCCAGACTGTGAACGACTTAATTTTCGCGAGGACTTAATTTTTGCGAATTTCGTGTATCGCCTACAATTCGCGAAAATATAGGTCCCGCGAACAATTCCGGTAAAATGTAAAAATATTGGAATCTATAGTGAGATCCCACCGCGTCGCGTAAATTAGAACCCGCGAATTATTCGAAAATTTCGGCTTTGACCTAAATCACGAAATATTGAGCCCGCAAAAAATAGGTCGTTTACAGTACTCAAGATTCAAAAATAAGAAAAAAAAATATGATACCAGTCTTTTGCGGCTTCGAAAAAGCTGCGAATACCGTATTTCCCGGACAATAGTCCGCGGACTACACATGTTTAAAAGTTGAAATTTCACCCGGCGCGGACTATCTGCAGGTGCGGACTATACAAGGTTTTGTATTTGTCTAGATCCTTCACTGTGACAAGACGCGAAGGATTTTATGACTAACAAAGTATACTAATAGGTATTT